>JAULBO010016797.1:0-11786 GCA_032355325.1 Clypeosectus delectus | reverse complement strand
GACGCATCATTCAAGACTATACACGTACGTACTAGTAAGTACAGTGTACGACGCATCATTCAAGACTATACACGTACTAGTACTAGTTAGTACAGTGTACGACGCATCATTCAAGACTATACACGTACGTACTAGTTAGTACAATGTACGACGCATCATTCAAGACTATACACGTACAAGTAAGTACAGTGTACGACGCATCATTCAAGACTATACACGTACGTACTAGTAAGTACAGTGTACGACGCATCATTCAAGACTATACACGTACGTACTATAGTAAGTACAGTGTACTACGCATCATTCAAGACTATACACGTACTAGTACAGTGTACAACGCATCATTCAAGACTATACACGTACGTACTAGTAAGTACAGTGTACGACGCATCATTCAAGACTATACACGTACGTACTATAGTAAGTACAGTGTACTACGCATCATTCAAGACTATACACGTACTAGTACAGTGTACGACGCATCATTCAAGACTATACACGTACTAGTACAGTGTACGACGCATCATTCAAGACTATACACGTACTATATAGTACAGTGTACGACGCATCATTCAAGACTATACACGTACTATATAGTACAGTGTACTAATAATCAATTAACCAACCTTCTTTGGGGTAGTCTTCCTCCCCACTCTCCGCGTCTTTTGTGCCTGAAATAGAGAGAATGCATTTAATACCACAAGCGATCTCAGACACTGCGCCATCTTATACTAGTAGTACTAAATTAGTATACTAATTGTATCACGGCCACGTGTGATAAAACCAAGCAGCTGCCACAATCATTCGTATAGGGAGTGTAAGTCTGGAAACCATTTCCATTGACAGGCTTCCGGTGACATCTAATCGTAGTTGTAGCATTAGATAATTGCTTATAAAGGTTACCGGTGTTTAATGAACATCGATACGGCATGGTTTGAAAATGGAACGGTAGCTTTGTGGAAAACATTCCAAGGTACCACGAAAATATCTGTAGACCATAATATTCTGTCGTGAACATTAAAGCGTGGTTGCTAATGATGCTTGTAATGGTTGCTATGAATGGAGTCTGTATCATGATGTGTGTATGTGAATGCGTAGCGCATTTAGATCTTTGACCAGTTTATGTCACCGGATTTTGAATGAATCTCGGGCTATCCCGTGTCTCCTTACACTCCCTATTACGAAAGTATAGCCAACTCATTCACGCGTTGTTGAAATAGTGTTCAGAGCCGCTTTCAAGATTCTTTCACTCTAATACGGGGTACGTACTTTTGACAAATATCCGCTGGTAATCCGCCGTATTTTCAAGTCCAAGAACCTTGAAATCGTTCGTGGTCATGGGCCTGGTAACGTCTGTGCCGGACATGACGACAAAATACTCCATTACTTCCGACAGGCTCGCCATGGACTGGTGCTGAAACACGCATCGAGTGCCACGTTAACCTTCTCCCTGCTGCGGGCAACCGGAGATGCCCTATTCACCAGTGCTTGTTATGAATCAAGCAGGGAGAGGGTTAACGCTGAATATATATTCGGGCTTACGTGGCATCATTGGAACATTTCAAGACATAAAGTTATACTAGTATAGACGACTGGTTCAATTAACCCTATTTGAGGCCATATTTATATAGGTAACTTCATTGTGTCTCTCATATTAAAGTACAAACATGCGATAAGTACACAGGTATATAATATACCATAATGTTATAAAATATAGACCCTAATATTTAAAAAAATATATATTTCGAATAATTTCCGGTAATCCCCAACACCAGAGGAAAGTCTAGAGAACGTCAGAGGCATACATGTAAATATTAGTACATGGTATTTATTTTATATATACTTTGCATATACTTACTGCATTTTCAACATTTATATTGAAACCGTGCACACCCCTGATGACCTCGAAGTGATTGAACGGCGTCCCTCTGAGAAGAAAAAATTACAATAAAATTTACGATATACATTGTATAGTACAGAAATTGTTTCTGAATTATTATTTTTTCCATTTCATTGCATTTACATTCCTTCCACGTTATATCAAATTACACGTTAACAACAATGTTTGTTTGAACACAATCTCAAACGGGATAAATAGTTGAACTAATCTATTTAGTGGTACCTTGCATGTTCCATCTTCTTGGTGATGACGTAACTTCCGGTGTCGCGGAATGTGAAGCTTTCCCGGATCAGAGTGTTGCCGTACATATTCCCATCTTTGAGTATCCGCTCGGCTAGTTCTCGAGTGATATTTACAAAGAACCATCTGGCAAATAAAATACACAATTTAGTCAAATAATGCTGAACATTATGATTATATATGGACATCTTACCGTACTCGAGTCCAGTAGTACCTCGTATTGCGGGTATAACATAAGCAAATGCATGTCGATGTATTACTAGTATTTTGTTTTAAACTAATTTTTAACTGTAATATGTATATTACCATTTTATTCCTATCCTATTATAGACCTATAGGAATAAACCTTCATTATCCATGTACATTATTATATTACTGTTAATGTCGAACACAAATATTACAATTATGTATACTGTACTTACGTTGGTATTTCCGTTCTGCTGGGATTTATGTGGAATTTATGTCGCTGTAAATAGATTGAAAGTATATTTCTTATTGCTCGTTACTTCTAAATATTATAGTAAATGCTTCTGCGGTATAGACTATATACATGCACATGTATACACATTTGGAAAGCAAATTATCGTTTGTACAAAAACCTACCAATTAACCCCACGTTCATTATTGGACGTTACTAATGTTTGTAAAATCAGGTCATATCCTTATAATTGTCCATGTCCATGTGTTTGTGTGTGTGCGTGCGTGCGTGCGTATGTAAATAAATAAATATATACAGGGTGGTCCAAAAGAATGTTACCAATTCTGATTAAGTACCATTTTATTCTGAATGAATATGTTTACTCTTCTTTCTTTTAGAAACCCATCACAGAGACATGAACGTTTTGTGTGATGCAGTGTGTTGCCCAGTTGCATCACCATTTCTGAACACAGTTCAATAATTAATGACATGTTCAATCCACGTGCCACGTCTCTGAATCTCAGCTCCTTGGCCGGCACATTAACCAGATATCTCCGCTCCATACTTCCTTTGGGGATATTTGAAAGATAATACAGCAATAATTCACAAAAAATAGAAGCACTGTTCAAAGGGAGAAAAATTGTCGGGAAATCAGGTGGATTCCACTTGAAATATTGGACAGGGTTATCACAAACTACAATATGCGTGTAGGAGCTGTGATTCATTATTTATTGAACTGTATTCATAAACGGTGATGTAACTGACGACAAACTGCATCACACAAAACTTTCATGTCTCTTTGACGGGTTTCTGAAAAAGAATTGGAAACATATTCATTCAGAATAAAATGGTGTTTAATCAGAATTGGTAACATTTCTTTGGATCACCCTGTATACTAGTATATTATGTGTGTGTGTGTGTGTGTGTGTGTGTGTGTGTGCGTGTGTGTGTGTGTTTGTGTTGTGTTGGACTTGGTTAATGTTTGTATAATCATGTCTGCGTGATGAACTTTCACTCACACACACACACACACACACACACACTCACACACTCTCTCTCTCTCTCTCTCACACACACACACACACACACACACTCACTTACTCACATGGAGAGAGAGAGAGAGGGGGAGGGAAGAGAGCAGTAACATTCACCATCCTTCATAACTCGTATACAAAGTAATTTAAATGGCATTTGATACCATAGACATCTACCTGCAAATACTATAATACAATAGTAGGCCTGTATGTGTTCACATATATCGCGCATCGACATATTCACAATGTTGTCTCTGGAATAATTGTGAAGGTAAAGTTGGAAATACGCCAAATAATGCCCAGGGACACATATACATGTAAATTAGTCAACTGGGTGAAATAAAGTCGATGCCGCTGAAAAAAATATATATACTAGTATTAAAAAAGACTTCCTGCATCAACCAAAAGAACACAGCACACACACACATACACACATAGGTCAAGACACACTCACTCACACAGACATTCACTCATACAAAGGCCTTGCATGAATGAAATCAGATATACCACAAAGACGCCTTCAGTGGTTTAAGTTTGACAAGAATTGTATACATGTACAGGTATTGTATATAGGAGACTTCCTGGTCCAATCTGTACAGAATGTTGTTTATCACCCAATACTCTGTTTTTAAATGCTATCACTTTCAAATAATTTGACCCAATTATAGTAGTTTCTTTCATTGTTCTACCATCGTGATGTCAGTACAGTTAGATATCGGTTGACCTATCTATTTGATTGTTCTACAGTTGTGATATGTATTGTTTCAGTACATGTATTATCATTTATTTTAGTCCACATGGTGACTACCCCATGGGGATATCTGTCAAGACGCATCTTATTTGTGAGTTTGCTTGTGGAAAAATTGTAAACCAAATGGTTTGTTTAATCTGTCCATATATTGAGTAAAAGTAATACATAGTAAATTACTGTTAGTTGGGTATATATATATACGGCACTAAAAGCCATTTCCCCCTAAAGCAGCGTTATTGCCATGACAATTTATAACGTGAATTTAAAGGTGTCCGTATATCGCATTGTAATCTCCATAATGGTAAAACCGCCACGTAAATATTGAACATTATAACTCCACCAGTTCGAAGTCAGTGCTAAAATTATGTTTTCCGTGAAAAACTGAAATCACTTACAATGATAGGTCCCCCCGAATCCATACTTGAATTGGACTTCCCATCCGAGAATATTGAGGTAATGCTATTGTCTGGGGAGGAAAACCCGGTGTCGATACTTCCGCTTTCCGAGGAGGACCGGAGAATCCCCGGAGACGGCAATGGGGGCTTTCCCGACCGTTCCAACAGTCGGTGTATGGTGTCCCGTATCTTCTTGATTTGGTCAGGGTGAAGGTCAAGATCATCTGAGACGTCGCCCTGAACAGAAATACGCGAGTGAGTGAGAGTGAATGAATGAGTGGGAGTGAGAGAGCGAGTGTATAATTCAGCGAATAAGCTATATGTCTGTGCGCTGTTTCCCAATCGTTACTTCAACTATACTAGTATTTATGGTGGGACCGGGTAGTGCCACCCGTACAAGACGGAAGCTGACACACACATGCGACCCTAGGTGGGTACGGTCTGCCGAAATCGGCTACGTCGGAAGGCGACCGGATAAACACTTAACCCAACAACAACAACCCACCCACCAGCCACGACACCAGCCACGACTGTATATTATTATATATTATTTTTGAATTCTGTACTCTCATGTACCACCGTATAGGTGGTTTCGAGAAAATAAAAGTTTCCAAATCAATGATTACAACAGCACGACAAAAACAAGAAATACAATCATATAGGTCTATACAAATACATGACACACAAAACACGGGTTATATAATTATAACTGTACATGTATTTATCCGTACATCCAAATCGTATCTGCCACTGTTCTCCGACGAGAAGAGAAGAAACTGCAAGCGGATACAAAACCTAGATTCAAACTCGGACTTTCATGCCCGTGGCATTGCTTCCAGTGCAGTGTATGCACGACGGTGTGTGTGGAGACGTTTACCTGAGCTGCCCCTGTGATGTATGCCCTCCATTGTTCGCGTTCGTGGAACTTGCTGGCCTGCAAACACGACGCCACGCACAACATTGAACACTGACATCAGTTTTAAACACTTTAAAATGGTCAAATGTCTCCCATGCTTGTGACAAGCATAGAGGTCGTGGCGCACCATACTAATCACATGTCCATATATTATGCGTGCATGCAGTTAAAACAAATAAATACTAGTATTTCATTTTGTTGCTTACATAATGGATATATAGTTTTGGTAAACAATGACAGCGATCATGGTCAAAGTTATAAAAAGGATAATGTTTTATTTTATTCTGTATTGCCATTTACTCAACATTAGGGTCACAACTTAACAGTAGGTGATTCTACACGAACAAGCAGGAAGTATATATATTATACTATACCATGAGAACATGTTAGTCAGTTTACTTTAAGATTGGCGCTTTCAAGTATTCCGAATAACACTGGTTGGAGTTACACACTACGAACTACTTGCTTACTCAGGTATACCGTACTGAGGTTAGTACAACATTAAGTGCTTTGTCACTCTGTATATATCGTTAGACACACACTCATACACGCACACACGCACACGCGCGCACACACACGCACACACACACACACACACACACACACACACACACACACACAGAGAGAGAGAGAGAGAGAGAGAGAGGACACACACTGACTATATCTATAGATATATATAGACAGACAGACAGACATATCATGCATTAGTCTGCATTCTGTTTTTATAAGTGCTATCCGTGTCACGTGAGAGTATTACATAATTGCCAACTTGCAATGACGTTGTCTCACTTTAACAACTTACTCTGAATTTATTCATCCTGTTCGTCGTGAATAGGTCAAACCTGTATCCCTTCTTTTTATCGCTGTCCCCACTCTTGAACTGAGTGTCTGGATTCAACATCAGCAGTCCGACATGCTGCAATATGTACAAAGATCGCTGTCGTCATCATTCAAGAACAATTAATTATAATATACATGTTACATGTAGTCATCGTCAATGATTATCGTAGAGGTATATTAGTATTAATTAAACAGTACGAGATTGTTATTTAAAAAAAAAAGAGAGTTAAATGTCTGCATCGGCAAGTTACCTCGATGGTTATAATATATAAGTAAAGTAAAACACACCACTCTCTACATTTTTATTATTATTATTATTATTATTATTATTTTAATGTTTCTGTTTAGTGCCACGACTGGCAAACGATCAAAGATAGATAAGACTAGTATTATATAGTTAGATGACAACTTATTGAACATACGGATCAGTGTTTCTGTTCTATACCCATGCCCACAACTGTTTACATGTAGGTCAGGGATGCCGACACTAGTCACGGGATTTATATTTATACGGTTGTAATACTTGTTAACATCCATAGTTAAATGATTTAACGCTCATTGTCAGCTGGCCACATCCCTGTTGGAAATGTGTAATGAACTAAAAATGTATTTTCAGGATCGAAGAATGTTTCATTAATACAAATTCATGCATCCAAAGCAAGGTTCCACATGTATCAAACGAAAAGACGGATGTCGGCGTCGAAGGTTTCACACATATAGTGTCGGCATCCCGGGACTACTCCACCACCACAACACCACCGACCCCCACCCCACATCCATCCCCCCTTCCCCCGCCCAGTCGTCCTTCCTTCACTCTTTGCCTCATACAATACATATTATTATGTAGTAAGTTCGTATACTGTATTATTAACGGTTGCAATCCATTTCCAATTTGAAGTAACACAATAGTAATTTTGTTTTGAGTGTATTAATTGTGCTTCAAACTCTGTTCCTTTAAAACACTCTCTGTTGAAGTAATCAAAATCACTGTTGTATAAGGCAGTTCCGTTTGCCTACAGCAGGGAGAAGGTTAAACGACCAGGAAGTAAGGTGCACGTGAGAATTAGCTCGGGCTGGTATGCCGATTGGAAGCAAAAACAATATTTATTTTTGGAATTTCTTTATTAATGATACTCCGCGGTTTACGTGACATCTCAATTAAAGCACTGAACATTATTACAAGCAGTAGTATAAAACTGAAGCAATTAATATATTAAATACTATTAATGTGTTACAATAGTCGTTAAAGTGGTAGCAACTTTTAATGCGGGTATATTGTTTTACGATTCACATATTTACATATATTTAACTATAAAAGCGTTCCTGTTGGTGTATACTTCCCAGGGCGTTAAGAGTGAAAGCGAGAGCACATGGATCATTTGATTGGAATATTAACAGCTGGAAATTAGGCGCTATACAAAAATAATATAATTCTTATAAGTATTACTATAATAATAATAATAATAATAATAAGGATGATGATGATCATCATGATGATAATAATAATAATAATAATAATAATAATAATAATAATAATAATAATATTATTATTATTATTATTATTATAATATTCACCATTCTAATGGTTGCTGGGCTACATCTAGAATCCCAGATTACACGTGACAAGATATTATGTATCCATACTCACATTTTCTCTTAACGTCTCCTGAGTCGCGAAAATATACAGAGTGAAATCTTTGAGCACGCACCAGTACTTTGCCCATTTGGAATCCTGAAACGATGAGCATTTTGTGTTAAGTATGTGCAAAACAAACGTTATACAATTGTTTCCATATTGGATTGTTCCAAGATGTATACATGTAGTGCCTTTAACCCACCATACGAACATAATAGTTATACTTTCAGAGGAATGCCAATGGTGTAATAATTCATCAACAAAATTATGCAAGGTATGGGCATGCATAATTCAAATGGCTTATATTTATTTAGACAAGGGTCCCAGAAAAAAAAACCTTGGCCAATTTGCTTTTACAGCTCTTTGACAAATTTACATTAAATTTTGGTCTCACAATGCAGGTTTTACCTCCCTTCTAACCGTCTTAATGACATGAAGTTAGAAAGTTAGAAATGTGGTTACCCTTTCTTAAAATAAATCGACAATCTTTTTTGGACGACGTTAATTTGGGCGGGAAAAAAGAAAATATTATCTACTGTCTAAATGATGTCTTTCAACGTCACTGAATACAAATCACCCCGTGGCATACACAAACGCACATACACATATGCATGCATGTACGCACACACACACACACACACACATACACACACAAACAGACATACACACATACACACATACACACACACACACACACACACACAAACACACATACTCATATGCATGTACGCACACGCACACGCACACGCACACGCACACACATACACGCACACACATACACACATACACACATACACAAACACACAAACACACAAACACACATACACATACACAAACACACATACACACATACACATAGACACACATACACATACACAAACACACACACACACACACATACTCAAATGCATGTACACACACGCACACGCACATACACAAACACACACACACACACACACAAACACACATACACAAACACACATACACACATACTCAAATGCATGTACGCACACGCACACGCACACACATACACAAACACACATACACACATACACAAACACACAAACACACATACACATACACAAACACACATACACACATACACATACACACACATACACATACACAAACACACACACACACACACTCACATACTCAAATGCATGTACACACACACACACATACACACACACAAACACACACACACACACACACACACACAAACACACATACACAAACACACATACACACATACTCAAATGCATGTACTCACACACACACACACACACACACACACACACATACACACACACACACATACATACACACACACACACACACACACACACAAACACACACATACTCAAATGCATGTACACACACACATACACAAACACATACACGCGCGCGCACACACACACACATACATACATACATACATACATATATACTCATACATATAAATACACACACATACATACATGCATGTGCCCCGTGGCATCCTCAAATAAACATACTCATACACACACACAAGCACACACACACACACACACATGTGTACACATACACACACATACACATACATACATACACATATACACATACGCATACATACAAGCGCGCACGCACACACACACAAACACACACACATACACCGAATCTGCCCCGGGCTTTTAATTTCTTAAAAATTAATGTCATCACCTGCAGTTATACTTGTTTTGATATCTTTGGAGACTTGCACGAAGTTGAAGTCTAAAAAATGTGTTCCCTGTGGACGTGTTTTGTTGCGTCGTTTTCTTCACGGCACATAGTTTTAATATACGCATTAGTGAATCACACCCCTGTAGTTATATACATTTCCTGTACAGTGAACAACCCATGGCTTCCCACGTGTTCACCTTCGTGTTCATCCACGTTCATCCAGGTGTTCACCTATGTTATTCACACATGTGTTTACGAACGTGTGTACTAGTATGTACATTATTTGTAAACATCTCGGTAGGTATGGGCAGCCTCACATAATGGGTGAAAATCATGCCGCAGTTTTAACATGGATACTTCACTCCATTATACTTACTCCGAGTCAACCAGTCCTTGCTGTACCCATCTTAATGCCGAGCGCCAATCAGGGGAACAACAAGTACCATCGTTTATAGATGAGTGGTGATTCTTGAATTAGGCTGTTTCTATGGTAACCATGCGAACATAATGTCGCAACAGTTCAGATCACATATTTAGCAATATCTCCGTCATTATTCATACTAGCGACACTTGCTTTACATCATATTGTAGATAAGTTAACGCTGCACCCAACGAATACAATAAGTAGACAAGTAAATATATAGGTGTTCCCACAATCGTCCAGGAAATGCGATTTTGCGGAAATAGTTTGGAAACTACGAATTTCCGTTTAGCATACAAAATGTAGGCCTAATTCTTGTCAAATCTTTTAACGTCATTTGGTATGACGCGAACCACGGCCTTCCACTTTCCGGGCCGACGCTCTAACCACTACGCCACGGAGGCGGAATCTGGTTTCGTATTCTGGATACTGGGTCGCAATGTTTTGTTTCCTGAGTTGTACTTAAAGCCTAATGTTAAATTTGGTTACATTTACAGGGTAATGTAAAAGAGTTGTGGTGTGGTTTTTTTTATCAGCTTCTGTTCATATTTACTGTGAGATTATCTCTAAACTTCTTCATGTAAAGATGCAATCATTATCATGAATTTAAGACAACTATATATGCTATGCACCAACTGACACTAATGCAGAACATTATACTAACGGGTCGTGAGGTGCATGTGTATTATATGTTACCCTGGAGCATTAATATGAACTGAGCAGATTATGGGCAAGTTAGGTATATATATAATATAGGCTAGTAGTTAGGTATATATATGCAATGAGTCAAGATCTCGGCATAATAAAGCCTACAGATATTTTTCGATATCCCCCGACAGAGTTTATCCGTTGGGCGTGGCTAACTCGGGTCTATACTCGCATAGAAATTGATTGAGAAAATGTTTTAAAAAACCCACCATTTTAGAACAAAATATGTTTTTATTTATTTACTAGTATATCCTGAAGGAACATAATATGAATACTGAAGAACTATACATTTTCTTTTTAGTGTATTTTCTTTACAAAAGTAAAAGGTGGTAGATTTGGCCATGACTCCAAATCCTATGTCCTTCATTTCATTAGATGTCATCGTGACAGGAAGTACATACAACTAAGCAAACCTCGTTTACCTTCAAATACTACAACAAGTGTGCTAGCAGGCAATTTATATTATAAATAAATAAACAAAAGATTGGGGTTGTTTTCACATGTTTTTAAATAGCCACCCGTTTGTTTTAGTCATTACCGCAACGAAGTGTGTTACAACTTATAACAGTAAGGGCATTCACTCTGAAAATAAAGTCAAATGGGAAATAACCTCCATAGCATTTCCAAAGCTTCCGATGAAATACCAATGCATTGAGAGGCCTGATTGGTTATTGTGCAATTGTGCTTCAAAGTGAACACAAGTATGCTTATTAAAAATGTTAAAGGGGCAAGATCATACTTGCATAGGGAAAATGGTCACTATCGGGGTTATGACATATTCTGAAAGAACAATCTTTCCCCGACATGTGCTAATTTTTTCAGATTT
>JAULBO010016685.1:0-20601 GCA_032355325.1 Clypeosectus delectus | reverse complement strand
CGGAGGCTGGGGTAGAAGAGATGAAGAGTGGGGAAGGGGAGACAACACAGAGGTACAAGTTCATCAAACTACAAAAGCAAATGTTCCGCCGTTTAATCCCATTGTTCCCCTCTTGTCAAAAATAGTTCATAAAATGGGGTAGGGGTTGAGTTCATTATCCGTATTTAGTCTACTGATATTTTTCGCCAGACGTCGGAGCCAAAGTTCAAAGGTTCAGATTTTGCCTATGGGTAGTGACAGTTGCCTCTGAAGTCATCGTGAGCTCAAGGGGACTGTACTGTTGCAGTGCTGGAATAATCCTTGGTTCGTCTGTCCCCAGTTGGTACTCGCAGTGATACTGCAACATTCAGACCTAAACTGACAAACTGACGGTTACAAAATTATTTATCATTAAAATCCTTAATAGATGGTTATTTTAGGTTTGCCTCCCGCTTCAAGCACATAACGAATATTCCAACAATAAGCGCCGCTCTTCACCATAATTTGACTCGCCTCGTTAAATATTTCAGCCAAAGCCAGTCGCGACTCTGGCCTGAGCTCTGGTGACCCGTCTCCTAGCAATGGCCAGTCACCGGTGACGGCTCCCATAATCGACCACAGCAGAGGCGACAGTGTTGCGCCAAACTTGATTCGATCTCAAAGCACAAGCGACTCAGTGTTGCCGCAAACATCCCGCAAGCTGGAGCACCGATGTCGTAAGTTGAAAAATGTTTTTCGCCATTCACACGATCAGGGTTTTTCCGCCCAGCGAGCGGAAGATCGTGTGGTTCAATCCCCCGTCGCGTCATACCAGATGTTAAAGATCGTACTTTTTGTTTCCCTGCTTGGTGCTCAGCATTAACTGTAAGATTTGGTATATTGTGTCTGAGTTGGGTTTACAAGCTGTATGCATTCTAGTGAGCTAGCACTATAAAACTGGTAGAAATCCAGCTTATAGCTGCTCACTGTTGTCCATACTATTACCACAGTATGCACTAATTTTACTTCGTTAGATTTTCGGAATTAAACCGTGAAATATTTGTCATAAATATTAATTCTTTTGAGATCGAAGATATTTAAATTAAAAATAATAATTATTTAACGCACCTCTTGTTCATCGTGGCAAATATTTACGTTTAATATTTTGTTCAGATTTTGTTCAGATTTCAGTATGTTAAAGATGTGTAAATACTTCATATTCATGCTTTAATATGTTTATTTTTGTTATATTTCAGGGAGCACGGCTACTTTGACGATATCTCCAAACAAGCTGAGAGAAATCAACGACCCGATCATACAGATGCTTCATAACCTCCACAAAATCATCTACATTTCTCAGGTGACTGATTACCTTTGTACAGTATTTCAAATTCCATCATTTCATCATTCCTACATTCCATCATTCCATTATTTCTTCATTCGATCATTCCAGCATTCCTTAATTTCATTATGTCATTCCTACATTCTGTCATTCCTTCACTCCATCATTACTTATTTCTATCATTCCTTCATTATATCGTACCTTCATTTCACCATTCCTTCACTCCGTCATTATTTCATTCCTTCACTCCATTATTCCATCAGTATTTCATACCTTCATTCCTTCACTCCATCAGTATTTCATACCTTCACTCCATTATTCCTTCACTCCATCAGTATTTCATACCTTCACTCCATTATTCCTTCATCCCATCATTATTTCATACCTTCATTCCATTATTCTTTACTATTTTCATTCCTTCACTCCATCATTATTTCATTCCTTCACTCCATTATTCCTTCATTATTTCATTCCTTCACTCCATCATTATTTCATTCCTTCACTCCATCATTATTGCATTCCTTCACTCCATTATTCCTTCATTATTTCATTCCTTCACTATCATTATTTCATTCCTTATTTCTATCATTCCTTCATTATATCGTACCTTCATTTCACCATTCCTTCACTCCATCATTATTTCATTCCTCCACTCCATCATTATTTCATTCCTTCACTCCATTATTCCATCATTATTTCATACCTTCATTCCATCAGTATTTCATAGCTTCACTCCATCAGTATTTCATACCTTCACTCCATTATTCCTTCATCTCATTATTTCATACCTTCATTCCATTATTCCTTCTCCATTATTCCTTCATTATTTCATTCCTTCACTCCATCATTATTTCATTCCTTTCCATTATTCCATCATTATTTCATTCCTTCACTCCATCATTATTTCATACCTTCATTATTTCATTCCTTCACCATCATTATTTCATTCCTTCACCCCATTCCTTCATTATTTCATTCATTCACTCCATTATTCCTTCATTCCATCATTATTTCATTCATTCACTCAATTATTCCTTCATTCCATCATTCCTTCACTCCATTCCTACATTCCATCTTTCCTTCATTCCATCATTCCTTCACTCCATTCCTACATTCCATCTTTCCTTCATTGCATAATTAATTAATTCCTTCACTCGTTCATTCCATCATTCCTTCATTCCAGCTGCCACCTACATTGTGTCCCAACAACAAGAGACGGATGATCGAGCAGTACAAGCGAGCTCTCTTCTCGCCAAACAGCACATCACTCAATCTGAAGAGTGAGCTCAAAAAGGTAATTAGGGTAACCTAGAGCGGGGACCGTAGACAATAACCCATGAGTTGTTCAGGGTTACAGATGATCTGTAATTATTAGTGAATCCTCAGCCGCGTCATACCAAAAGACGTTAAAAGATGGTACTGCTTGGCGCTCATCATTAAAGTGGTAAAGCAAGGACTGGTCGGCTCGGAGTCAGTATAATGTCTCTGAGTGGAGTATCCATGTTAACTGCAGAATGATATTCCAGTGAACTAGCACTATCAAGACTGGTGAAATACCCAGACTGGCACAGTCATATACACGTGCATACACTGCATACTAGCCGTGATATGAGTACGTTTTTGAAAGCGGCTTTAATCCCCAATTAACAACAACGTTACTACCACTGTGCTACACCCACACCCCCATGCAAGCAGCTGGTGATGATAGCAGCAAAAGCCATTTCACGTTCAACTCAATGCAAGCTTTTCTGTCTCAGTTGTTACAAGGATCTCACGAGACGATCGACCTGAACTTGGGATCAGTTGAGACGCCACGCCGTCGGAACTCGGATTACGAGACATGTCCCTTCAGCGCCGAGAAACTTGGTGAGTAGTTACCCCGAGATTTGGTAATTCCCTTGAAACATTGGTTATTCAATTCCCTAAGACGTGGTCAGTAATTGCCTTTAAACATGGCAAGTAATTCCATGAATCTTGTTGCCAATTCCCTGAAACGTGGTTACCATTCTCTGTTTTCGTTTAAACATATTTTATTGACCAAACTGTCAGGGATTGGATAAAAGCTGAACGCTTACTAGATCCGCTCCCTAATTATTACAAATTAAATAATTATATGTTGTATGTACAAATTAATATATAAATGAAGCATGGTTGTCATTGTCTGAAACATGGTGTGCAATTCCTTATAAAATGGTGAATATTATTACATGTATACCCTGAATCTTGTTACCTTTTCCATGAAATTTGGTTTGGATTCTCTGAAACATGGTGAATCATTCCCTGAAACTGTCCGTAATTCTATGAATCCTGGCAAGTCATTTCCTGTTACTGGCACTTTAATAACGGGTTGTTGTGTTTTCTTCTGCACCCTCTCCACCAACACCAGTCACGCGTAACTACATGTACGACGGTCACGACGTCGGTGTCACGTACGAGCACATGCAGGGCATGATCGAGGACACGCTAGTGGACTGCGGCTACTACAGCATGTCCGCCAGACAGCGGCAGAAGACTCCGCCCATCTCGGAGTTCAACGACATGCTCAGAAGCCGACTGGATTCATTTGCTTCATAAATTAAGAGTGTTTTGCATCCTGGAAGCTCGTGCAATAAAATTATTTCACTTGTGACATAAAGTTGATATTAAATAGAACACAGTGTAATATCCTATTTATTACCACAGATTTATTTTATGTAGATTCAATATCTCTTAAATTAAGTTTACAACGATGTTTACTAGGGGAGCTTGAGCAACGAAAAGGCAGAATAATACCACACCCACTTTACTACCTGTCCTAATAATGCATCCGCAGCAAAATTATACAGTTCAGATGAATATTTGTGATTACTATTATATGTAGACATCTATGGAAATTAATTTTAATAACAAAAATCAGTGTGGAGTGTTATTAAACGAGAAAAATAATCGTACCGAAGTTAATGCTTCAATTACTATTTTTTAAATATTGGTCAGCTGGCGAGAGCGTTTGAAAGGCTGAGTATCTGTCCATTACTGGGAGGTAATTGAGAGGCCTTTCTCTGGCTTAAAATACAGTGAATTAAAGTACATTTAACAAAAGTGTATTCATCGTTATAGTTTGTGTTGTATCCCTACCAACAAAACACCAATATTTTAAGATTATGGAAGTAATCATTAATGACAGTTTGAAAAGTACAAATCGACAACTCGATACTATTACGATATTTTCAATGTTATATTCTTATAATGAGTTGCACAACTTACAAAATTCCAATGTTATTTAAATCGAACCAACAGTATTTCAAAGCTAGGTCACAGGTGAACAACTGATGAATGCGAGTGTCACAGGTCAAAAGTAGTTCTAGCATTTCAACGAATCGATACACTAGAAACCGATACATCCTACTAGTACTCGCTGGAAGCAACACGCTGGGGTAATACAAAATAATAATGAAGGCATAGATTTTTAAAGTATCATTTATTGATGCTGTTTGTTCAACTTTGTTCCTGTTGCAAGGTGTTGTTTTATGATGCTGTTGTTATTTATTCAAATTATTGTACAACTGTCATTTCTCTAGCCAAATACTTGTGTTCATGGTGCAAGTTGCGAAGCTGCAAATAATGACGATATCATCATTGATGAAGTATAAAATTGTTAATACACTGTATATAAATACCATGGATTAAAAATACGTACCGTAGTTGGTTATTTTAGAAAAGTACAATGATGTTTATGTCACGTGACAATAGTTTTACATGTCACGTGACAACACTGTTCCATGTGGTGAGAATACCGTTTCATGTCACGTGGCAATACTGTCACATATCGCGTAGTTAACATTCAGTTTCATGACAAATGTAACCGTGCTTGCGTACAGGGTGTTTTCTTTGTGTGTGAGACATAGTATTTATCTTTTAGTTAGACAAAGAATTATTAATTATTCCGTCCATGTAAACGTGCAATTAACTTGTTGCTGTGTATATTGAGAAGTGTTGTTCAGCATTGTGGTGTAGATGCCTGTTCATTATTTATTGATGCTTGCATTGGTTTTGTTGTTTTATATGAAATCTTACGTTTTTTTTATCATTACATGTTCTGTTTGATGTGATCATGCCACTGCAAGAATTGACCATTTAGAGAATGTATTAATCTGATTAAAATGAATTATATGTTTCTTAAAAAAAAGACATGTAGGATTTACTGTATAAAATGGATAATTAAATAATTAAATGAAAGTTTACGATTTATTAAATAATCATTCAATGAAACCTTTAAATTATGGCAACAAAAAGCTGTTTACACAAATGCACTAGATCATTAATTAGAGCAAATCATGGCATAAATACGTTAAACTAGTGATTGGAAGGATGACTCGGTGGAGGGGAAGTATGTAGCAGTGTGTGATATAAGATGCTCCTACTGATCTCGGCCCTTTGGCCAAGTCGGTAGAGGGTTGTGCTCACACCCAGACAACCCGGTGTAACCTCTGGAAATTTATCCCCCTTGAAAGTATACCCGGGTATAATCTGGATGGCCTCAAACTATACCCCGGGGTATAGTTTGGTAGCCCCCCGGGACTAGTTTCAGCTCATCCAGACTATACCTGGGTATAGTATCAGGACTTCCAAACTATACCCGGGTAGGGGTATAGTTTGGGACCTTACAACGGGTTTGAATCACGAGATCGGCATGATCTGTGAATAACCGACCCTGTGACACATGCAATTGTTTGAAAACGATTACTGCACATCTTGTTATGAGCCCGTTCTTGAAAGCGGCTTTAAGCCCCAATTAACAACAACAACAACAACATCTTGTTAGCCAGAGAAAGATGTATTTTTGTTTCCTTTGCCTATGTATTCCATTTCCTTTAACAAATTGTATTTGAAAGTATCTCCAAAGGTAGGAGAAAATTCATGCCAAAAATATTTTGACAGTTTCATGCCCTGATAATGCTGATTGTGATTAATTACATAAAGAATGAATTTTTGTTTTGTGTGTGTGAAAATATTACACTTTATTTTCTCTATTCATTCCAAACATTTCCATTATTTATTTTACACGAGTGAATCAATGCTATTGCTAAGCTATAGGAATTATACTTATTCATAGTGACTGTACTAGTGATTCGGCTGTACTAACCATCCACTTTATTGACTATCGATAATGTTGTACTCGTTTTCACCGATATAATGGTCAACCAGCCGTTTCTCGTTTTATTTTGTCAATTTAATATTTATATTGTATACTGTGATTTGAAACCGTCCACATTCTACTTATTGTGAATTGATTTATAGCTTTATTTTCATGAATCACTACTTGTGTGAATGATGTGACATTATAAATAAAGCATTTACACGAAGTAGGGTATTTGTTATATCATATCTCGAAGCTACCTCGACACGGCGTGGTACACTTGGGCTCTCGACCAATCAGATTCCGACAATTTTATCAGAATGGTAATAAAACCTGTGATGTCACAACCACAAGATAAGCTTCGTCATTATTTGTGGTTCTTTGGTGGTGTATTGTATTCACGGCTGTAGGATATACTAGTAATAGTATATAATATTGTGCAATAACAACAACAATAATTATTATAATATCGGTTTACTCTTCTATATAGAGTTGTATAAATATATCGGCTACAGTGGTGGGTTGGGGGATCCAATAATATTGGTTCTTTCGAGTGTTCACGGGTGATACGGTGTCATGTCGGTCCGCAAAGTTCCGTATTTCCTGAGGCGCAGCTTGAAATAACGAATTTATTACCGGTACCATTCAGATCTCTAATTTTAATGTCCATATTAAACATTCATTGTACACCCGACTGTTATGTCCGTTAGATAGTGGAAGTGAAAAACATACTACGTCATTCCAATAGTACCGCTATAAAATTAATTCTTATTCTTAATATATTTTAGCTATTACTAGTATCGATTTATTATTCCTTCAGATATAGTGTTTGAATCATTCTCATAGAATGTAGTATAGGAATTAATCCACTATCTTCAGCAGAATGGCTAGCAAAGCGCTTCGCCATGTTTATCAGCTGATTTTGACAGGTTGAAGAAAGCGTTATACTAGTAGTCTTGACAACAGTACTTTGCAAAGGGACATAACTTGCGCGTTCCATGGCCGTTGGCAACGTTCGAGAAAAGATATGGCATAATATGTCAGATTAGCATTTATAGTACGTTAAGATTGGGTCTATACCTTCAACTCACACTAGTAATCAATTTGTTTGTTATATATCTGTAGTATTGTATAGTCTATAAATCGGGGATATTGAATTTAAAAGTGGCCAGCTGTAGCGCGATCATCAGCGCTAATGGCTGACACCATAATACAAGATTTATTAGGCGGTCTAGAAATCCGTATTACCCGGCAAAACAAACGAAGCTACCTCGACACGGCGTGGTACACTTAAATTGGGCTCTTGACCAATCAGATTCCAACAATTTTCTCTGAATGGTAATAAAAGGAAATATTAGTTTGTACAATAAATTATTAACATGTAAAACAGGTATGAAAACACATTTAACACATACACACAATAATGGTTTACATTCACTTCTAACCCGAATAACCGTCCCATATATATCCAGAACACACAACAAAGATGAGCACCCATAAACTCATGACGTCACTGTGTCCCTTGTTGCACAAGTCTCTGTCGTCACAACACGTTCTTTTCACGCAGCCTCGGGCTTGAAATACCCGCTTCCCCTTGCACTCGTCGAACTGGGCGTCGTCTATTGGCACGCACGGCCCGGCGGAGCAGGTTCGAATCACTGATGTGTACAGACGCTCGGAACGGTTTGTCTTAAAGATGTACATGTACTCTACTGTCTGGAAACAAAAGGAATGGATGCCATTATTATTATAATTATTAAATATGACGTGTTCATATTGGTATCCCGTGGGATATTGATGTTTAAAGGCATATTAATCACAGATTATGTTGTCGTTTCGAGCCAATTGAAGTTAAAAATGCAAAGTACATATGCACATTGCCAAATAGATCATACATCCAATCACTTTTGTACCTCCAAATATCTTTTCACGGCAAGATTCCACTGCAGTTAATTATCGATAATTAGGCCGAATAATCAGTTGTAACATATCAATTTTCTGTAATCTAATGTTCTAATGTGTATAACTCTAATCATTGAACCCGGTCAGAATAACGTTTCACGATGATGTTTAAAAGACAAAATAAATAGAGCTACGTAGCTTTTATTAATATAGAAAATAAGAAAATATTGAAAACCAGTGGGATTTACGGAAAATGTAGCTGGTTGCCCAATATGCATGTGTAGACACATCAAATGTACTTACTTTCAGGTAAAAATATTAATACGTTTCACCATGAAATATGTAAATCCGTGATAGTATGTCTTAAAGTAAACTTAGTAAGTTACCATGCACGCGCTGTCCCGAGCCAAACACGTCATCTTGCCGGCCTTATAGTTCCCATCCGGGTCTATCTCACAGTTGTCAGCAAGACACTTCCAGCACTCGAGCGAGGACGCATACTCTGAAACAAACACGCAATTAAATCTAAATTATTAATTTTACAAGTATTAATTCAACCATATTCCAACAAATCATGCCGCCTGGCCACGTCACCTAACTCGACAGACTAGTGCGACCCCTTGCCGTCGCAAGCCAGAATGTCTCGCCCTGTGAGATCAAAGAGCTTTTGTCAGTACTGATGGTTCAATCAGATTCGCCCTTGCTAACACATGGAAGCTCTGCCTATTTTGTCACTCACAACAACAATGATCAATACCGGGTATGTATACAAGCATCTTCAACACAACCAGCCGCGTTCGTAGCTGTTAACAACACATGTTTTGATTGGTTGGTTTCAGACAACTAGCATACTCTGCCTTCAGGGTGAAATCTGCCAGTGTGTGTATGCTTATGCTAGCTGGGAAGGGCTGTAAATGGAGTAAGCAGTAGCACGCAGTTGTACCCTTCCATGGGGGAGATATGTTAACCCAGCGCAAGCTAGGATGTTCTCTACAGCCGTGTTCACACTCGCTCCTTAATTAAACCGGTTTGAAACGGCCTTAAACCGAATGGGGTTCACCGCACAAAATTCTCCACTAGATGGCGACTGTGCACTAGGAGTCATCCAGTTTAATCAGTCGCCTAGTTTCACAATAATATTTTAATACAACCTATTCATTGGTTTTACAGTAAGATAAATTTGTTGTCAACTGGTCCCTCGGGGTATATGGGTTGATGTACCGTCTATGTGGGTTTATGTAACACACGCTGTGCGGGCTCGGGGTACATAAACCCACATGGACGGTACATCAACCCATATACCCCTCGAGACCGGTCGGTCGACAACTAATACTGTTTAGTCGTCCACGTAATATTCTAGCGATTGGTACTCAATATACATGTATGAAGAAAGATATTCCACACTGTCAAATCGCTCGCATAGGCAGTGTGAATTATATCGCTGGCTATATTACTTCCGGTATAGTAGCTAGGCTACACAGGTGTGTTTTTAAAGCATCGATATTTCGAAACAGCCTATAATTAGCTTCGGCATTGAATACTAGCATGTTATTTTTAGAGATTTCCAACTGCCTGGCTGCAGTGCCTGCTGGATCAAGTTTCTAGCATTATTCTTGGGCCAAATTAAGCGACAGTTGACTGGCCTTGATATACGCATTACTGTGTACGATAAATCTGTGTAGCCAATAGAGATCGTTTACAGGTTACTATAGAGTCAGTATGCCTCGATCCAGCATTATGCAAGTTGAAGTTGCCTAAGTTAGGCTAAGACGACAACGTACGCGGGACGTATTACCAGCCCGCGGTGGTCGTTCATAAGAACAAACACAAACTACTACTGTTACTGTGTAAACTACCCACCTGCAAACATGAGCAGAAGGCCTATGATAAGCCGACAAGCGTAGCCTATATCCATCATGTTTACATCTTCACTACATCAAAACCTGCTCCGATCTCCTGGGAGCTGTGAGGTGTAGGAGAGAGAACGACACAGCGTCGCTCAATCGTTTTATGCATCGTATATAGACCGTGAAAACTGGGCTCTAAATACCCGTCTGTGGCTATGCAACGAAATCTCTATCGCTCAGTGGCTGGCTGGACGGAAATTTGATGCTTGCTTGCTTGTTTCCCCGTACTATTATAAGCGTTGGACTGCTGTGTCATTTATACAATATCATGCCCGCATGTGCTTGTGCCAGTCTGTGTATAGTACGTGCATGCTAGTTCACTGGATGTATCATTCCGCAGAACATGGATACTCCATTCAGACACATTATACTGACTCCGAGCCAACCAGTCCTTGCTTTACCCCTTTCATGCTGAGCGCCAAGCAGGGAAACAGCCAGTACCATCTTTTAACGTCTTTTGGTATGACGCGGCCGATGATTTGAACCCACGACCTTCCGCTCTCCGGCCCGTAGATCGAAGTAGTTTGCTTGTTGTTACAGACTAAAATACCTCTTCAAAAAGACATTCCCACTGAAATATTAACGAACATAATTATTGTATCATGCCAGCTTCTGTACAATACACGTAAAGCTACTTTCTTTTAATACGCGTAACGGTTTGGACCAATCAGTGGTGGTATTTTTAGGGTTCATCGAAATACCCCAATTAAGGAACCCCAAGGAACCCCAAGGATACCCCAATGATACCCCCAAGGAACCCCAAGGAAGTATACAGTTATCGGTGTAGGATCGAAATACCCCAAGGAAGCCCAAGACATTCATGTCTTGCTTAAATGTTATTACAACATCTACACGCAACATTTCAATACAAAGTAAACTTTTAAAAAGCTCAATGATTTAATACCGCTTGATTTCCACACTCACTCTCACTCACTCCCTACGTGACTATCAAACAATGTCAATGTGTGACGGCTAATTAAATAGATATAACGCGTTACATGGATGGACATGTTTTAAGTCAACGACACGAGGACTGGCCATTATATTTTACGGACGCTTCATCGAGGGGGTATTTCGATTGTCCGTACTCGGAAACGTATATATACTAGTATACTTCCTTGGGGTATCCTTGGGGTTCCTTGGGGTATCTAAATTCTACACCGATAACTGTACTTCCTTGGGGTTCCTTGGGGGTATCCTTGGTGTATCTTTGGGGTTCCTTGGGGGTATCCTTGGGGTTCCTTGGGGTTCCTTGGGGGTATTTCGATGAACCCGTTTGTAATAGGAAAACGAACTGTCGATAAATTAAATAGTTTGTATGATTATGATATGATTATGTCATACGTATAAATATTTCGCTGGATCTTAATTCTAAGGATCGGGTTATCAGAAAGTTTTGTATATTTTTAATGATGACCAAAAATATCCTGACATCGATACCTAAAACAAATTGTGATGTCAGTTAAATATAGATACAGTATAGCCTACATATAAATATAAAAATAAGACAATACAGCAACATTTGTGTACGTAAATTAACAGTCATCTATCGATATGCTCTAGATCTATGTACTGAATTATTATCCCATTATTTTACTCTCACAACACACACACACACACACACAAAACACGCACGCACACACGCACGCACACACACACACACCCACACACAAAACACGCACGCACACGCACACACACACACACACACACACAAAACACACACGCACACGCACACGCACACACACACACAAAACACGCACGCACACGCACACGCGCACACACACAAAACACGCACGCACACACGCACGCACACACACACACATACACACACACACACACACACACACACACACACATTACAATTCGTAAGTTTGGAGCTGACAACATTGTTCAAAATTTTGAAACATTGTAGTACATTATCTGACACTTCCTACTAATATTATAGTAAAATTCCGAATGCTAGAGTTGACACCAGTACATTGTTGAAACTTTGGAAACATTGTTGGACAGCTTAAACATTACAGATATGACGCGACCGGCACGTGCCGCCTTCAAATCGCCGAGTCGCTCGTTTCGTACTACGCCGCTCTAGTTGACACCCAGCCGTCAAACTTCTGCGTACTACACAAAATGTGTGACGTTTTACGCAGTATGGTAAGCCGATTTTCGGAGGTGGAGTTGACAAACAAAACTTGTGTGTAATACAGCTGTTGTAGACTACAGAGTACATTCTAACAAAACATTTCCGTCAAAATGGTGAATTTACGATCCTCAGTTTTGAGGCTCGTCATTCTTGGATCGTTATGTGCTGTTGTTTTCTGTGAATCGTCATCATCGACTGTTTCTTCGACAACAACAAGGAAACCAACAATCACCACCACACATGACGTAACCACTCCAACAACACAAGCTCACACTACTGCAGTCCTGCCTCCAGCGGAAGGTAAACTAGTTAATCATGTGGTCCAATACTTTCAAAACATCACTAATTTGTAACCAGCAGTGTGGGTAAAGAGAGTCGGTACGGGGGAATTGGGGGCGTGGTTAGGGCTAATAGTAATATTACTAATAATCGGCTGGTAATGTCTCATTGAAATCTGACGCACACACACGTATGTGTACAGCTGTCACAACTCAGAAGTACAACAGGAGTCAAAAGATGTTTAAAGTTTATTATAATAACATAGATTAAACAAAATTACAGTTAATAAATCTCTATATATATATATAGATTAATTAATTCCAGCTCTGCATACATTCACAACCAACAGGGTCCGACACCATCTCAACATGTCATAACTCAGAATACTCAACGAGCTTCTGTGTGTTAGCATTTTTAATTTTTATTAAACGAGTGACTAGTTAGATACAAAAACCTTTCACAAGTTTAATGAAAATGGTAACACACAGAAGCGAGTTGAGTATTTTATTTATTACACTACCAAACGTGTCATGAAAAGTAAATGATTACAGCTTGTTTTCTGTTTACTGTCGGTAGGCTATCTTTAGGATATGCCCATGAATACAACATTCCTCGTTGAGTCGTGCTAAGGCTCGCACAACCCTGGGATTCATACCGCCTAAATTTCAAGCATATTTATAAATACATAATATTACATATTCCCTTGCATTCAAAAGAAATATGACTTAAAAATAACAAAGGAATTGTGAATTCAAACGTATAGTAATGTCTCTCTCTCTCTCTCTCTCTCTCTCTCTCTCTCTCTCTCTCTCTCTCTCTCTCTCTCTCTCTCTCTCTCTCTCTCTATCTATTCCTCTTCTCTCTCTCCTCTCTCTCCTCTCTCCTTTATGTACATAAACCCACATAGACATAGACGGTACATCAACCCATATTCCCCTCGAGACCGGTCGACAACTACCAAGTATATATAGAATCATGAATGCATGATCACAAGTATTTGAACATGTTGACTCACTATTTCAATTTGTTATGTGTTTTAAAATCTGTTCTTTTCTTTTCAGAATGCCCAAAGCACAATGCAACATGTGAAGATTGCATTAAGGCTGCTAATTACAAAGTAATTATCACATTTAATATTCATTAACAAATTTTAGTTTTGTGGGGAGGACTAAATAGGCTACATCCAATTTGACTAATACACAGAATAGCATACAATAGTAGTTCTGTGCTGCGCAAGTGCCGCGCTATGCAAAAGTTAATACTTTTGTTTTTAGCGAAAAAACATATTAAAGTTTGGCTGTTCTGGGGAAATGAGTGAACATCCAGTGTGTGTTTTGTCGTAAGTATATCATAGAAATAGAAACTAAGATAAATTTTCTCCTTATTATATTATTGTGAATAATCCCCAAGTCCTGCCTTAGATAATAAGAATGGATTTTTTTCCCCCGACCCCAGTGTTTCTACTGCTACACGGATGGAAGTTGCAATGTGTACCCGTTGTCAAGTATACTGCCAACCAGCGAGTGCGACCTAGGCCAGGCAAGATGGGGTGTCTGCTGGGGTGAGTGGGTTAATCTTACAGTTGCCGTATTAACCTCGTTACTGCTGGAGGCAAACAGATGCCCAACAGTATTTCTGTCGCATGTCGGTGGAACAATACCTGAAGGGATGACAACTTAACAGTTAAGTAATTTGTCATACGTCACAACAGTGATTTAATTTCAGCATTGAGAAATTAAATAGTAAGAAATTTTAATAATTTTCTACTATCATGTACAAATCCAAAATTGTTTCTTTACCGTAAATTAAATCAATTCCATAAATAGTTAACCTCGATGATGACCTTTGAACTCGTACTGTAACAGCGACTAATAATAATATTAGCAGGTTACCATTTTCTACGCGATTTATTGTATAATATATATACTGATTTGCCATTAACAGTCAGTGCTCAGCAAACTTACTGCAATTGCTAAGCGCAACAGCTGGTGTTATTAGTTCCCTGCTGCCATAAACAGCTAGCCACGAAATATACGCAAACAAATAACCTTCAAAGCTACTCAAAACATCAACTAATTAATATAATTTGTAATTTTATTTTTATTATTTTTATATTAACTAAGTACTAGTACTGCACAGATCTATGAAGTATGATAGTAGATCATAGTACTGTAGAATTATCATGTTCATAATTTGTTTAATTCAGTGAACTTCAAGGCGCTCATTATAACAATGGCTGTGATTGGTGGAATCATCCTGCTGTCGATCACGATCTGCTGCATTCGCTGTTGTTGTTGCCGAGGTCGAAACAAGAAAATGTAATTCTCCAACATCATCATTCCTTGTACAAATAACCACTGCATGCTTTTTTCACTCACGTTGTTGCAAATATTTGGATATTGTGGATAGGCCTGATAATTTGGCAAGTTGTTGAAGTGGATAGTGCTAGGGGTGCATGGATAGGGCTGGTAATTTGTGGATGGGCTGGTAACTTGAAGTTAATGAGCACTATTAAATTCTTAAAATTGTGGACAGTTGGTGTGATATGGATTCAATTGATGACGGAAACATTTGTCGTTCAGACCAATATTTAACACTGTTGCTGGTGAAAAAATCGGGGCAAGCCTTACCGAAAGTTCTGCACATTCGTGATTTTGTAATGCCAGTGAGTCTGTAGGGCCAACTATTCCAATGATGTCGTTGACTACTGCAGGTACAGGAAAGATGAGGCAAAATGGGATCAAGAAAAGTCTGAGCGCAAACAGAAAAGTGATGATCGGAGAGCTGACAGGAAAGTGAAAATGGATGAGATACGAAGGAAATATGGTAAGTGTTTTATACTGATGTTTGTAAACAATATCACTGATATCAATGTGAGGTGTAGACACTTAGGACACGCAGGCACATGAATACATTCTCACCCGGTAATGAGGCTGGACCGCTTCACTACATGCATGCATAACAAATAAATAGTCCCTTTGATTCTTGAGTTACTTGAGAATGAGATTTTAGTCATTGCCCCTTTAAGAATATACATACATGCATTGGTGAAATTGATTCTATTTTTAATCATCAAATTATTATCTATAAAGTAGGGAAAAGTATGCCAATATTATTGTGTTTTTATTGAATCGAATAGAAACTGATTACTTCACCAAAAGACATCCATTGATTAATTGGGGTAATTAATAATATTTAATAGTAGTAGTAGTAACTAATATGGTAATGTAATAATCAGAATTACTAGTATGTCTTGATTCTGATATAATATGTAGTAGTTTGAACATACTAGTATTTGTTTTTTTATGATATGTTCATGCATTTATGAATGTGAAACAGATTGTAGTTAAATTAATCTTGAATTCTGTGCTTGAGTACTATGATTTTGGTTGAAGGACTACAAAGTGCATAAACTGAAATAGGTTGGTATCATATAATAAGCAAAGCTTCCCTGCTTATCAGGTATTTTGAATATATTTATATAATGTTTTAAAATTCAAACTTAAAAACTTAAAAACTTAAACTTAAAAAATACCTGCCCCTACACTGGCCGAAGCCAAAATTTTCCCTTCAAAACAGCTGTACTAGATTTAAAGCCTCACTTCCATCCTGCAAAGTATCACATTCCCATATTTAAAGTACGATCAGCACACTGTAATATTATAAATGAATACTGGATGGATCCTTTTAACTCTCTCCCTGCTGAAAGCAACAGCTATTAGGGTTAATTAATCAGCGGGGAGGAGGTTAATTGTGTGTGCATTCAGTTTTCACACATTAACTTGATCACCTCTGTTACAAATATTTCATCAAACTTTATCCCACAGCTATAATCCTGTTGGATTATCAAAGATTATTGTATATATAATAAAGGAAAGTTCTCGATTTGACAAACATTTGCCATTTCTTTATTTTCCTTTGCATATTTAACAGTTTAGTATACGAGTACTATTTAAAGTAGCAAGAATAAGGATTTTTTTTTTGACAAGCTTTACTAAGTCGGATAGCTTTTGAATGTCTAGATACATGTTATTATATTGTTATGTTTGTTATTCTGTGCATAACATAGGAATTGGTTTCCGAGGTAAGTAAGTGTGTTTCATGGAAAAGGTTGCATTGGTGGGAATATTGACAGTGATATGTTTTTATGTTGTATGTTTAACATTATATTTTATTTCATGAGTGTATCTGAATGCACTCTATATTTTTGTTTTTGTTTTTATTTATTGTATTTTAATTTCATTTGTTGATCACAAGATGATTTTTGTGTGTGTGTGGGGGGGGGTTAGACCTACCGTATGTATTTTCGTATTTGTGATTTCGTTTTCTTACTTTTTTAATTTTATTATTATAATCTAGTAAAAATCATTTAGTGAGGTATATCTAGTCACTTTCATTCATTATTATTAAACATTGAAAAGAATTTGACATTGTTTGAAACTCACTGAAAAGGAAAAAGGAATTGATTATCAATTTGTTTACTAGTAAAACTCCTCTTATATTATAGAACACACATCTAAAGAAATAGAACTGCCTCAGTTACAATGGTTACTAGTGTAACTGTTAGGTGGAAAAACAGATTCATGCTACATTTTAACCATGTTGATCGCATTTCCAGGTTTAGTGAAAGACGACAGCGACTACCAACGCTTCGATGCCTAAAGTCCGAATCCACGGATTTCATTTACTAGTATGTCTAAATGTCCTCTGATGTTTGACGGTTATCTGACTTGGTTTCGCTGTTTTCACTGCATTCTTAGTATAATCCTTGTACCCTTTCAGAAAGTGATTTCACTTATTTTTATGATGATCTAAAATTAATAGTAAAATATCTCAACTAAATCTCTCTTTCGTCCCGAAAGCTTAGCCCCTCGCTTCCGTAAATGTTCCGTAAATCGTCATATCCTCGCTAAGTTTCTCCATAACAGTAACCGATAACAACGAGCGCGGACAGCCAAATAAACCAATACAAAACAGCATCTCCCTTATTATCTCCCTTATTAAAGTTATTATCAGTGTCTTTACCCATTAAAAACTTTGAATTGATATTAAGCATATGTTTGTTCATGTAATTAACAAAAAGGCTTGGTAATTAACTGTTTTAATTAATACAAAAACGTGATTCAGATTGATGTCCAGATTTGAATGAATATTTTACATGTGTATTCAACATATTCACTGTCATTAATCTAGCAAGCCATTGTAAATATTTGTTTAAGTACTTACTAGTATCTATATTTATATTAGGCCACTTATATTGAGTTTCTCCTAACCATGGTAAATTTTAATTGAAAAGTCAGAGAACAAATATTTGCAAATGTTTTATATTATTTTTTCAAATATGACCGATAAGAAAATAATTTAGATCAGAAAATAATAGTCACTGAACCATACACAATTGAAACTATGGGTGGCCTTGTATGATTATGATTGATATGTTTGTGATTATTATTAAACAGTGTTCAAAATGTACATGTATGTGGATTACTTTTACGTGTGTGTGCCTTTTGTAGATTCAGATTGTTTTCTAAATTCTATATATATAACAAACACAGAACAGATTTTCCATTAATTCAATTGATTTAGAAATAGTTGCACATATATTAATTGATTATTGCACATACGTATGAGGTTGTGTTCCTTCACCAGACTTTAGGTAAGCCTAAAACTGAAGTAATTTAATTCCCCAAATTTCACAACTCACAAAAGCATGGATTTCAATTTGTCCGCAACAGGTGTAGGTGTGAATATCAATTAATGTTTGCCGATTATTTTGTTCAGAATATTTTAACACATTTTCAGACATATTAAATCGCCAGACAATATTTCATGATTTGTTATCGTTTGTGATATCACTACATGCAGCATGGCTACAAGGTGTAGTTGAATTAGGAAAACATTGGAACATTTCTCAGTTTAGGTCGAATATTAAAAATATATTTAGGCGGTTTGGGCTGTAATCCTGTATTTATGTAATCAAGGACAAAATGATGTCTCAAGAAATGCCCCCCCCCAAATCATTTAGAAACTTTGTTTTCAGTGATTGGCCAAAGGCATTATATCTTGGCTAAATTTAAGTTTTGAATACCGGTAATAATATCTCTTCAGTTTAATTTGTTTTTATATCCTCCATTTTCTCTTGAATGATATAGATCTTCTAGTCCACCAGTATTTCACACTTATTATTTTTGTGTAATTTATTTGACGTATATCCTACTAGTATATTATTTAATATTTTGAAGTGCTATTTACTGCAATTACAGTATCTTACTTACTTTACTTAAAATTGAATAGATTTCTATTTTCCTGACTGTCTTTTGCTCACTGGACAGTTATAATGCATACAAATACAACACATATTCTTCTGAAATGATTAATAGTATTATTACTATTATTATATATATATGTATCCAAATTAGTATTGTGTATCAATAAAAAAAATCATTTAAATGTGCCTTATCCGAAAAAATGGTAATATTTTTAAAGAATGTGTAACCAAATATATATATATTTTGTTCATTTCGTTCATTCATAAATCTAAGTTTCAACCCACTCCCTTGTATATAACTGTTGCAATTTTTTAATGTTGAATGAATCAAATAAATATTTTTCTTTATCTACATATTGCCTTGTGTTATCTATAGACTATGTTCAATTGTTAAATAGAGAATACTAAACGAGCTTCTGTGTGTTACCATTTTTTATTAAACTAGTGACTATATTTCGCGAGTTAGATACCAAAACTATTCACAAGTTTAATGAAAATGGTAACACACAGAAGCGAGTTGAGTATATTTATTACACTACCAAACGTGTCATGAAAATTAAATGATTACAGCTTGTTTTCCATGTTTACTGCCAGTAGGCTATATTTAGGATATGCCCATGAATACCACATTCCTCGTACTAAGGCTTGCACAACCCTGGGAAATTGTATTCCTACCACCAAACAAATATTTCAAGCATATTAATAAATACATAATATTACATATTCCCGTGCATTCAAAAGAAATACGACATTAAAATAACAAAGGAATGGTGAATTCAAACGTGTATAGTAATGGCGCTAGTATTTATAAGTCATTCGAAACTTGATCGTGTAACTTGACGATGTGCGATTTTCACATCTTGGTACGGTTGACGTTAGAAAAGAGGCAGACCGACTTGTCAGTTTTGAGGAACACCTTAAAAAACTTTTCACTTCAGTGCCGGAATTATATAACCTTTCCTAACAGCCTCAAAGTTATGCTAGAACCTCCATTCTAAGATACTAATTTGAAATCCAAATGGACTCAGATACTAGACAATGCTTCAATAACTCTAGAGAATGTGGATATTAAAGCTTACAGACAGATCATCAATGAGACCAAAGTTAAATACCAGGGCTGCGTTTCACGAAAGGGCTGTAAACGCGACCTAGGCATAAAGCATATTGTAGCGAATTAGTAAAGGATACGACAAACTTTCTTATAGATTTAGAACGTTTCAATGAAACCCAAGGAGGGCTTACTGTTAGCACTTGATGTGATCAGCTTATACCCAAACATCAACATCACCGAAGGACTTGAAGCATTGAACCCTGCAATGTCAGTTACTACCATCATTTCTCCGGATGAGGCTAAGACTATACTTGCCCTTTCGAGTTTTGTTCCCCACAACAATGAATCTATATTCAACTCAAGCTTCTTTAAGCAGGTTTCTGGTTCCACTATGGGCACCCCTTTCGCGGTAAACTACCGGGTATGCTAACATATGTATACTACCGACAAAAAATAAGGGAACGGGTGAAATGATAGTGAATGTTATATTTTGATCAACGTCTGGAAAACCAAGTTGGGGCGTGTATATCAATATCTGGTGTGTCCACCATGTTGGGTGTGTACATATCAATATCTGGTGTGTCCACCATGTTGGGCGATGCATGCATGACACCTTGATGGCATACTGGTGATTA
>JAULBO010016352.1:2220-12303 GCA_032355325.1 Clypeosectus delectus | reverse complement strand
TGTATTGTTATTGTTGACAACAACGAAGATTAGTAATCGCCTGTTGTTCAGAAGAAACCGTGTTTCCTCGCCACTAGGTGACAGCGAGCTCCTAAATGCATACCAATTGCCTAGACATGCAATTACATTATTGAAAGAATTTAGCCAGCATTTGGTCGTCCCACGCAGTATTCCTTTGCATTCTGTCAAGATATGCAAGTTTTGGTGACATTACTTAAGAATGTTCTTAGCTAAGAACGTTTCGAGAATACAGGTCCAGGGACCGTATTCTCGAAACTTCTTAAGTCCTAAAAGGTTTGTATGTACTAAGAATTTGCCTAACTGGGTTTCTGCTTACCGGTATGTCAATTTTAAAGAGATCTTTTCTGACTAATAAGTTCTTAAGATAAGAAGTTTCGAGAATACGGGTCCTGGCAACTACTAGTATATACTCTGAAAATGACAAGTTAACTACATGTATGAGCATGTGTGCTATGAATATTTCTCAGACATATCTAAATTGGATTGTTGTGTCTGTAGTTGTAATGAGAGGCTACTTGAATACTGTAAATCACATAATTAATGCGAACATAATATTAATGCGAAAAATGCTATGTACATACAGTCGCATTTATTTGATGCACATTTACTGAATGGATGTTGAACCAACATGAATGGAGGCATGATCGGTCACATTTAATTTATGTCGCATTTCTGTCTAAAATCTTATGTGTCGCATTAAATCATAGTCGCAGTAATATCATGATTTACAGTATGAATAAAATGCTTTCTGACTCAGCTACGTCATTTTTGTAATCCTTCATAATTTGAGTGAGTGAATTATTTTCACCCATACGCGACGATCATAAATTGAGAAAAGAAACCGAAAACCAAAAGAATGTGCACATTTTCATAATTTATAGAAATTATAAACATTACAACTTGTGACTGAAATTTTATGCTATGGAATATATAGAGAATACTAAATGAGCTTCCATGTGTTAACATTTTTATTAAACGAGTTAGTTTGGGTATATAACGAGCGAAATCGAGTTAGATACCAAAACTATTCACAAGTTTAATAAAAATGGTTTCACACAGAAGCGAGTTGAGTATTTTATTTATTACACTACCAAACGTGACATTAAAATTAAATCATTACAGCTTGTTTTCCATGTAACTGCCAGTAGGCTATCCTTAGGATATGCCCATGAATACAACATTCCTCGTACTAAGGCTGGGATGTTGTATCCATGTGGCATAAAACAAATTTCAAGCCTATAATATTTGCAAATAAATCTTTCCTTGGATTAAAAAAATGACTTAAAAATAATCAAAGGTTGGTGAATTCAAACTTGTTTTAATAAGAATAAATGGCGCTAGACATTCAAAACTTGAAGACATGATGTAACTTGACTACTTTTGACATCTTGGTACGGTCAACGTCATTCTGTTAGTTCTCATGATACGGTCAACGTCATTCTGTTAGTTCTCATGATGTCACTGTGACGTTATCCTGTGACCACGTAACCATTCACTAACGGTAATAGTAGTACCACCACACATATATAGCGGAAAAACGATATTCAACATGTTGAATAATCCAATACAATTATCAGATATGTGATAACCCATGCCGTAGTGTAATACAATTTAAATAATGAGCTGATAGACTGATAGAAAGTAGAAGTTACAGCTTATTGGATAAATGCATGTAAACATCACAGACAATCATACATCAACATACAGCTACGGTAGTTAAAAATATTCTAGTTTACAACAAGATTTTAAGGTGCTCAAACATGACAACATACTAGTATATAACTTCATATCACAGAGAACGACCAATTGCAGTCTTTACCCGACATATTGCTGTGTACAAAATAATGAAGCACAGCTTTGTCAGACCCATTGATACTTGGCACAAACTCACAAAATTCACGATTTATTTTACAGAATATTAGAAACATCAACCAACAATCAAAGGTATGATATCCCATAAAAACTATGCAGTGACAACAATGTTTGAGCGTATTGGCTATGATCGAGATATGCACATTACAAACAGGGTAGCCTCAGGGTTTAGAACATTTTCGCTTTCTTGGTCGTCTTTAGTTATCTCACGAGCTGTAAAAAGTTCTCAATCTCTGCTTTGCTTAACTCATCCCAAGTTTGCTGAGATCTATAACAATGCATACAAAAATACTGCTTTAGTTAAGACAAGCAAGTGGTTGAAGTGCTTCAGGCTTGGGGTATTAATGCTAACTATTTCTATAAAAAATATTATTACATGTACATGTATATACAAATAATAAAATATGATCTCAAGTTGTGTGGGCCTTGACAAAAAAACAAAGAATACATACAAGACTCCGAGAACAATGCGATACAGGTTGGTAAATTATCTATATTAAAAATATGTGGTCAATTTGATTTCACAAAGTTCTGTCTCATGCTTTGAAGTTCCAAAGTTAGATATCATTATTATCAGTGATGTTATAAGCACCCCATTTTGGAGCACTGTAAAGCAAAAATGTTAAGAACATTCAATATTCGAGAAAATAATTTAACACCAGTTAATATCATTTACACAATTTTTCATGTCATAACCTGTGAATACTGTTACATTTGCAGTAAACATGTAGCTATCAGCAATGAAAAAATACCAAATCTCACCGAGATGCATTACTGTTTTTGATTAGAAAATCATTAACTAAAGGTAATTAGACAAATGTTGGCCATCATGCACCAAATGTGTGTTTATTTGCTTTTTTTTTACATTGTACAAATGAGGGCTTGACAATAAATATCCATTTGGCTACCCATTACTACAGACATTGATAAACATCAAATATGACATATGGATATAGTGTAATATTTCGGTACTAGTTCTAACTTAATACAATTAACACTAGACTATTGCTAGTTGAAAATTGCCTACAAACACATTTGACCATGCCAATATGTAACCATTGTATTTAACTAGAATTACTAATTCAAATGGTAAACTATTCATAAAGTGATTATTGAGATTCTAGCTATCATCAGATCTCTACTGCCATCAGTGCACCAGTACCACTACCGATACACACATATATTTTACATCCTGCTGGGTTAGTCACAATACTAGTAACCGTTGTTTAAGGTATCCTCAGTTACCTGCAGTTAAAAACATAATAATATACTAGTATATAACATTTACCAATAACAATAGCCAGTTCAAAAATATGCCACTCGCTGCTGGTTGTAATCCAAATCACTGCCAGCCTACATACCAGCAGGAAGGGTTAACTTTCTATCTGCTGTAGGCAACTGTAGGCAACTGTAGGCCACTATAATACAATATTCCAGCAGGGAGGCATATACACATGAACATACAGTATGTGGAAACACAACTTGGCATACAGACTTACAGTACTGGTTTGTGAAATCAGCAGCGGGGAACATAACAGCATGACGTAATTTTGTATATAGACGTCAGATCACCAAGGGCGGGCAACTCTACCGAACAATACCGATTACTTGCGATCCTCGTCGAACTGTGTGTGAGTGCACGTTCGATCCAACTTACGACAAAGAAGCTCATCGTACGACCGATCGACCCGTGTGAGTGGATCTTATAATGTATATTTATATAATTAATTTTTTAACACTATATCGCAACATACATAACCAAGCCACTTTAAAAAACATGCTCAGATCACGGCTTGTATATAATGTATGCATGTATGTATGTGCATATGACTGCTTGTGCTAGTCTGAGTATTTCACCAGTCTTTATATTGCTAGTTCACTGGAATATCATGCCACAGTTTGAACAGTGATACTCCACTCAGAAACATTATACTGACTCAGAGCCGACCGGTCCTTGTTTTACCCCTTTAATGCTGAGCTCCAAGCAGGGGAACAACAAGTACCATTTGTAACATCTTTTGGTATGACACGGCTGAGGATTTGAACCAACGACCTTTAGAGCACAGTGGTTTGGAATATACTAGTATACAAAAGTATCAATTTCAATTTCAATTGTCCATTAATTTCAGATGAGTGCTGTTAGCATAACATATGACAAACAGACTACAACAAAGTAAAATTGCAATCATCCTTTAAAAAGTGTGATTGTGATACCACTTATAATAGACCTTTCCAGTTCTGTCAATCAAAAATCCATTTTTCCTTTCACTGGAATTTTTATCCTGTTTTCAGCGATCACATGTAGACTAGGAGTCATGGCAGGCACATACTACTATTTGCTGAGCCGCCATTTTGTCGCCAAGGCCGCTGATATGGGGCGTGGCTTTTCACTCGAAGGGGGCAGGGCTTATGCTTGAAACTGGAAAGGTCTATTCCAACTACAAATGGTGTTACAGTATTGATTTAGAAAGTAGAATTGATTAGTATATGTGAGACCACCTTTTATACAAAAAAAAGAAGAAAAATAAACAAAAACAATGCCTTCTATTTTATGAAGGTTATCTGGACGAAAACAGACTGATACAAAGTTATGCTACATAGAAAATTGAACACATGATAAACATATTCTAGCAGACATTATTATGGAAGTTCGAAAATTACAGTTGATAAGTTTATAAGAGATTTGTGCCATCATAGAACAAACATGAATGTTGGACAATGGCATGACCATACAAGTCTTCAAATAAAATCAACAACCGATATATCCAGCCACTTGAAATATATTCAGTCTACAGCCTGGTATTTGTAAATACATTTGAAAGGGTATGTTCCTTCTATTCCTCGAACAAATTGTAAATTTATCTTCCCAAGAAATGGATATATCTTTACATAGGTGTCTAAAAGGCATACAATCACAGATTAAGTTGTCATTTTGGAGCAAATTTAAGTTTAAAATGAACATAAGTACAGTTGGATCAAATTTTATTTAGAAGTAATACCAACATTTAAGTACTGTACTGTTATCGCTGTCCTTTGTCAGGCTTTGAGTTGATGTGTATCGAAGTTGAGCTTGTGTTTCTAGTAATATATATGCCAGATAGAGTGCTTCCCCTTGCGAACTATCTTCCCTCAAACACAACATTAAATTATATGCATCTCTACAGAAAGGGAAAGCGACCGTCCTGTCTTCCATTCTCTCAGGATGTCACAAATGAAATTGATGTTCTTTTTCCCAAAATTTTACCAGGATTAAACAACTTCGCCAGAGAATTCAAATGATCAATTCGTTCGTGAAAATGCCTATCGTTTCTACTGAAACCAAGTTGTGCAAATAATGTTGTCAGCCATTATCCTTAATGATAGGTTAATTGAGCCCCGTTGCCGCTATAAGTTACTGAGTTGGTAATGGCAATCTGACATCATTAAAATGTTTGTGCAATGCATCTTAATGCTGCATTAGTTAATGAAGGTTTAATGGTATGTTAATGTAGCATTAAATAGTTATTATATGAAGGTTTAATGATATGTTAAAGTAGCATTAGTTAATGAAGGTTTAATGAAATGTTAATGTAGCATTAGTGTTTCATATATCAGTGTCCTGAACGCAATTCATTACCCTGGAGATAATCGGATTAATATGACTTATTCAGATTTGAGGATGTTAATTGGTAAAATGCATCATTTCATTATTGAACAAGATAACATTATCATGGCTCAATTTCCAACCAAAATCTCCAGAATTTTGCAATTTTGAGGATACATTTCCTAAAGGTGGACTCTCACGGTCGAAAGCTAGTCAAACAGAATAGAACATGTCCTATTTCAGACTACAAGTTTCGTGCTCCAAGTTGTTGCTACAAATGGCACCGTGAGTCTACCTTATTTAAAGCAAAAATAGGCAATGCTGAACTGTTTTGTGAAGATACATGTATAGCGTAATTGAATTGTCACTGAGCTATACTCTGAAAAAGCTCTAATCAGTGGACGGAAAGAGCCCATAAACTTTGTTCAATGAGAAATAATAATTTACAGGGGTATACATGTACTAGTATATTATTATTATATATGAACATCATCTATAACCAGAAATCTTTAACACAGCTATCATTCAAATGTAAAAGCAAATAAACACACACATACACCAATATTTAACATTTACAAACCAACATATGAAAATGAGACCATCTTGACCAAGTTACAAATAAATATGAAAATGCACCAATTCATGCATGATTTGTCGAATGTAATTGCTTGTGGAGGCCTTACAACTCATAACATTGACTGCTTACAGTCGTAAACCATTTTCTAAGTACATGTACTACATACACACGCACAGACACATACACACACAGAACTCACACGCACACACGCACACACAGACACACACAGACACACACAGACACACAAGTACACTCTTTAAAATACAGAACAATGTGCCTAAGTACACAAATACACAGAAACACACGTTGCGGTAGACAATTACAATATATTTGGTTCATTAGGTAGATCCGTTTTATATGAAAATATGGTGATCACAGTCAGTTTAATGGAAACATGGCACTCAAAATGCCTTTGCAATAGTAGGTCTGCATAATATCTGACAACCAGCGAAATCAGACGTAACTACACCTGGTAAATAATTGATACTGGAATGTTAATAACTAGTATGGACAGTCAACAAAGTTTTGATTGGACTCGGGACTAGACGGGACAACTCCTTTCTCAAAACCAAGCTTGATTGCTGTCGAGGACTTCATGCTGCTTAGAGACATTTTCTTGAGTTAATTACTAGCATAACTAATGAGTTTGAGCTAAAAAGGAGGCATTGAATAACACATTTTTCCAATGTGGTCAGCAATACATGGAAAACAGAACACCAAATTAAACATACCAATTAGTAAATCTGTATCTTATGCCAACGAACTGACATGGGTAGTTATCAATTATAAATAATCAAACATATTTCATTACGATATAACTCATTTTAATGAAAATGTAACTCTCAATAAGTCAAAAATGAAACTTCAATAACATTGAAATCAACTATTGGGCAAAGCATTTGAACATATCACAGATTCTTTTTTATTATTAAATTAATTGAAGTTAGGAATGATTTTTCACTTCTCTAATAGCATAATTATTTACTAAAGAGACAATTGATCCCTAAAACAAGTAACAGAATGGTAGTACTTCACATACATATTATCATATATATGTCAATATACATTTTTGAAAATGTCTGATAATTCTCGAAGCTATAGTGTAATAACATGATATCATAAGAACATAAACTTAAATATCTTAAATGGTTAACATGGAAATAACAAATCTCACATCTAATTTGATGGATATAAATATAATTACAGTGTGTCTATGGGTGCATTTAATTAATCAGTATTTGAAATTACTGGCAGCCCAATCAATGTTCAACAACAAATTCGTATATTTTCCACTGATAATTGAAAATAGATTTTCAAGTTGCAATAGTCACCTGCTGAGTTCCAATCACACATTGAAAATATATGCAAAATGAATCAATTATCATCTTGTGTGATTTTATAACAAGAATGCTTATTTAAGTAACAGAAATACCTGAATCAACAAACTGATTGTTACTCTGATCACTGAATAATATAGTAATACATCTTGATAAATACATTTTCAAATCAAATAAATTTGTAGTTTGCATATCTTGATAAGGATCAGACTAGACATCAAATTTGCTTTCATTTCTAATGTAATATACAAATGATTCATAGAAAAATACATCAATATTTAGGATACTGTATTCAACAGTCTGGCATTTATTCGTATGGCACCTCGGGATGGAATGCAACTCTTGTCTGTTAGTTTTGTAATATGAAAATAGATTTGTTTGAAAACTAAATATTTTAATCTCCACGATCCTAAATGATTCCTTTGTATTTGCAATAGGACACTACAATCATCATTCCACCAGTGAAATATCAGACATGCTAGCTAAATACTTATAACTACTCACACTACAAACCATTCTAAGCTAAACTACTGATTGGCACCCACCAGTCGGTGTCTAAAATCATCACACTCAAAGTGGTGCAATAAATAAGTTAATATACTCGTCAACATATCCAAGAGCAAAACATTCTAAAAACAACCAAGAATCTAAATCATACACATGTTAAAGGGTACCCTTCTATTCGTATAAAGGGAATAAAATATTGCAATTGAAATAGAATATGTGGAAGTAATGGATATACATGGGATTTTTTTCGAATTTGGGTAAAGGTGTGGATAATGGTTAGGGTATCAAGTTATTGCACACATCTGACACCAAGTTTCACAAAAGGTTTGTACCAATAGACCAAGTGTGAATTTACATCACTTCCTGCTACAGCAAAAGCATGGCCAGTGTGTTGGTATGACCATTGTAAAATGGGCCCTGGTTACTAGTGGGAAGAGAACTTCGTATTTCAAACAGAGGTCACACTATGTGTACAGATGTTATATACAACTGTTCTCACCAACAAATGGGATACTAGTACATATGCAGGATTGGAACAGAATTATGTATATCCTATTACAACCACTAGTGGATCACCAATAATACAGCCCATGATAATATGATTCCCCCTGTATCTGATCTCAATCTGTAAGTTACTACTAACCAAATGTTTTACTATGTAATTTGCTGCGACAGATACAATTCAGTTTCTGGATCTGACCAGTAGAAATATGCAACCAAAGCTCCAAACTTAGTGAATTGCTTCACATATGCAAATGTTTTTCGTGCTGCAATTCACATAAAGAATAATTCTACCATGACTAGTGTATGAGCAATGCTGATTGGTCAGCTACTGCGAATTTCCACTGAATATTCAGTTATGCTATTATCGTGTATGAATAATATAACATAGTTCTAAGTATTAGTAGGCGACAGATACAGTCATTTATAAATAAAGGCAAGCATAATACGAAATGAGAATCCCAGTATCAAGATATTGACATTTATGATTTTATCATGCAATGAGTCAAGATCTCGGCATAATAAATAATAATGCATACAGATATTTTCGAAATCCATCAGTTTATCCGTTGGGCATGGCTAATTATTAATATTGTCTTGGCTCTACTCTGCGTAACTCTTCGTCAGAGGTGACGTCACATACTAGTAGGTGACATCGCACTTTGACTTACAGCTACCGGTATGCTCAATTCCATTCATTCTGTGGCAGACTTCTCCACTATTAGCAATTAATTTCATGATCGTTGATTTTTCCCTATGAATTTGGTGGAAAATCTATCCAATGAAATTGATTGTATCATCCCTGCTACTATATTGCATTATGGGCATTTCCTTGGATCTTTTAAAGATGGCGACGCTCGATAAGAAAATTCATCGACATCTACTCCCAATCCAACAAGATAGTTCAGAAAACATTTTGATGAAGCCCTTTTCAGTGACCTGTATCGTTTTTTCATACTCGTTTTGCAGACTATATTAATATTTAGACTCTAAATTAGAGTTCATGTTTGGCCAACTATTAATGTTACCAGTACTAGTATATCGAAAGTATTTAATGGAGTTATGTCCCTTTGCTATTGTTAGAATTTTTGTCATTGGTCAACGAGATGGTTCTATTTTTAGCTCCAAAACAGTTCAACTGGCTGTTTGCTCAAGCTATACTACAGATATCGACTATACCTTGACGCATTGCATGATAAAATAATATACCAACTGTACATAATTCCTATGATTTCAACTTCCATCTAACTGGCACAGTTGAACCCCTTCTGTGGTATATAATCCTTCTATTTACAGTGTAAACGTCACCCAAAGTGTAGTGTCCAGAACGTCTTTCTTTTCCAAATTGATAATAGCAACACGATCACTTTTACATAATAATGCAGTTTGAAACAGACTCCAGTTTGAACTGGGTCGATCAGCTGAGGTGGGCTGTCCGATTATTATCAAGGGTGGTAAGGTTATGTCATGGCACCTATTGTCATAAAGGTTGTTTTGTTTCTGTAAAAAAACGCATTTGCATTCATTATATTATCATGTTCATAATATTATGTTAGAACTTGTTGTCATGGAAGGAATAAATGTTCAAACTGTTTACTTTATACCCGGACAACACCATTCAGATTTCAAGGAACCACGATTGTCACATTGCGAGGCGGCCCCCGTCACTCCATGTGAATACCACC
>JAULBO010015908.1:0-12310 GCA_032355325.1 Clypeosectus delectus | reverse complement strand
TGTGTGTGTGTGTGTGTGTGTGTGTGTGTGTGTGTGTGTGTGTGTGTGTGTGTGTGTGTGTGTGTGTGTGTACATACAATAGCAAAAACACAGCGTATTGCTAGCCAGGATATGTCACTATCACATGCACCTACTGCGGCACAATTACAGGTTGCAATCACACAGTAAACATAATAATTTGAATAATGCGGTAAACATTCCAAGCGCACAACCAAGCGCGCAACCAAGCGCACAATGGGGAATCTCGATCATCTTTAATGCATCAATGAAGCGGAAATTTTCAGTCGTTTGTACAATAATGTAAAAAAGGTTTCCGTATTTTCGAAAAAGTCAAAGACATATTTAAGCGGATGGCTGCGTTTCACGAAAGGGGTGTATATTTATGTCCGAGGTAAATCAAACAATACGTCACTTCCTGCTATAGTGAATGCATGGCATACACCCTACCCTGATTTACGTCGGACAAAAATATATAACACCCCATTTCGTGAAACTCAAGAAAATCCAGTCAGATCCAGTCTATTCTAAATAGTGTTGCATATCTTATATATGGCTGTTAGTAAGCGTTACGTGTTAACTGATTATAACCCATTTCACTTAACAACCTTGCCTGTCAAAGTATTTATTAAAACTCTACTTGACACTATGCATTATCGTGCCACTTTTGAAAGGAAACAATAGCCAGACCTAATTCAGAATAACGACTCGAAGTAATACAATGCTTCTACCTACATTCATAGGTCTATATACATGGCAACCGGCAGACATACATACATACATAACTCGGGTCAATGCAAGTATTATTGCGGTCAGTAGTCCGTTGGTTTTAACAGCAACACGAACCCACGTCCTAACTCGGCGACAAAAGTCTTAATTTCAAGTATCAAACACAATTAATAGCTCTTCACGAAACACATCCATTTTTCTCGCTGCGTGAAATAATCTGGTTGTACGAAATAACGCTTGTGACATTCAGTGCCGCTCGATATAGTGTATGTATTATTAAGATTTGCATATCAAGTTACACCTGAACATGGCAACCTACGCTGAACGGATGGTGTCGCGAATGTGGAGTTCCGTCGCCATTTTTCTGGTTTTATATATGCTACCAGTTCACGCAGGTAAGGAAAAACGTTGTTTGGAATTGTAAGGCGATGACACTACTGGGCAGTCATAGTCTTGGCCCTGCTTCTTTACCGTCGTCTGATGAGTTCCCGCATGTCTGTGATCAATGGATCACGAGTTATTTGCTTCGAGGTTTTTAACATATTCCGAAAAGTACAATTGCACAAGGGTGTCAATAGACACGTAGCCTATATTACATACGTACCGTGTATAATTAGACAACGTTGTAAGAAATGCATGTGAATATAATAATCCATATGTTGTCAATTGTGTAAGTCACCAAGTTATACAATGCAATTTACATTTGATATATTTACATTTTTTAAAAACCTACGATGTGTTGTTCTGCATTGCATATAAATACACACACATGTAATTGTGAAAAACAAGTTGATACAAAAATACAAACAGAATAGGCCTTTAATTCGCCTTTGTATAATCATACTCTTGTGCATGTCAGTCTATTCAAATCATAACATTTTGAAATTCATGAATTATTGTTTTACTAAATTCAGACATATTGTCTTGATCGTCCCTATGAACTAAATTATTTGTATGTTTAAATCATGTAGGCATAGTATAATTCTACACTACCGGTATTATACTTCTGTATATACCTATTGTGTTCGTGTTTCAGAATGCAACCATAGCACTTCAAACAATGCAATCTGTATATATATAATATATATATATATATATATGATTATATATTTATAGTGAGTGAAGGTTTTCGTACGCTAATCATCGTATCGCGTTCGATCACCTGTTAACACCGCTAAGCAAAAAGTATATATATAATCTCACCCTCGTGTCTTTTGATATCAAATATATCACACGAGGTGATAACAGAAACACACATCAGAGGCTTTGCGGAGGAATTTTGTTACTTTTATCGACAAGTGTTGATATATTTGATATAAAATAAACACGAGGGTGAGATTATTATATGTTTCACTAAATATCATTATCAATCATTTAAGAAGAAAAATTGCATCCAATAAATATTTTAGTGTGAAGTTAATGAAAAAGCTACAGTGCATATACTGCACTGTGACATCATTGCAATTATATATGATATCACAATGGTTAAGTGATGACATTACAAAGATAGGTCAACATTGATAGCGATATTGTTACACCTATAGTAGATATCGAGATATCTCCTGTGCAAGCCGGTAATGGGTGATAAACTACAATATTATACTAGAACCCAAAACATTCATTTGATACAAGAAACTTGAACTCATCGTATATGTAGATGTACTATTTAAAGGCAGTCTGATTTAAAAATGAAGTAGGAAAAGAAAGAAAATCCAGTTGCAATGTTTCAAACTGAAACAAATATTGCTCACGAGTCTAACATTACACTAGTGCGACAATATACAGTCTATCGTTGAGGATTAGTATATTCGAAATAATATGTATTCTACTATGTATGACTCAGGGCACCTCAGTAGAGTTCTAGCTCCAGTACTTCCGCCTGCTGACAAAGACATGCGCAGTGGTACTTGTAATCCTAACTTTCTGTAACGACATCTAACTTCAAATATGAGCCGTGAACTAGTCTAATTTTGAATTAATTAAGATCAGAGTAAATAACCAATGTCAATGGAAAAAATAAAACCTTCATTTTTATAAATGTTGCTGTGTAAATCAATGCTATTATTTATCCCCTAGCGCGGACCGTAACCACGACGACGGATGGTAAAGCCAGGTTCGTCCTCGGTAACGACTACGGCGTCCCCATCAGCGGTCACAACGAACTCTCCTTCGAAGTGAAGGCTTGTGGGAACGTTTATCTCCTCCTGACCGAGAAGATCAAGGTGGCGCCACGAGCTGGAAACTACTATTTCGTGTCAATAGGGGTGTCGAAGACTCATAGAATCACGGGAATTATCGAAGGATGCTATGCATGCTCACACTACACCAAGTACACATTGCAGACGGTGCTAAACTGCACGAGGTACGAGAAATTCTGGGTGCAGTGGGATGGGCAAGGCTCGGTTAAAATCGGACGAGGTTCGGACACCAAGAGCCAGCTTCTGTTGAAGTACAAGGGAGATAAGTCATACCGTATTAACTTCTTCCACGTCACTTCCTACCACAATACTGCCGAGTTCAGATTTCACCTCCGTAAGTAATGTTCGTGGTTTTATTGATTCATATTTTGTTGGCTTCGAGATTTGTTAATAAAGAAAATAAATTGAAGAGGACCACATTTAAAAAAAATTTTTGAATGTAACGTACGTGTTGTAAAATTGAAGAATGTGTAATTGTTTGAATGTAACATTCTGTAAAATCCTAGCATGGCCTCTACGAAATGATGTGGCTACAATGGGGTTCGCCGCTGAGAAATCCGCTGGATGGCGCATATGTGTACTATCGACGAACTAGTTTTCACGGAAATTCACGTTGTCACCTATAGTCTCTAGACCCTGCCCAGTCGGTATATACTAGTAGCTCCACTTAGTATTAACTAGTTCCAGGTTGACGCGCAGAGCCACCTACACATTAGACAGGATCACAGTCTACTGAGAATCTGCATTAATTAAAGATCCATTGTCAGCAAGCAAACAGTAATGACATGACCCATATTCCTATAATAGACCTGGAAAACCAATGAACAGGCTTCATTAAAATAGTATTGCGAAACTGGGCGACTGTCTAGAGACTATATTCGATGCGCATGATTAAACTGGGGGACGTCTAGTACACAGGCGCCACCTAGTGGATAATTTTGCGCGGCGAACCCCATTAGGTTTGTGGTAGTGCAATGGTTATAATGGTATAATGTAGCAGATCATGAAAATTTAGGAGGTAGCCACCAAAAAAGAGCACACAATTTATATATCCTTTCGTAATCCTTATAATAGTTAATGTTGCATTTTGTTTCAGCCTGTGCTCAAGGCACGTACGGAGAAAACTGCACTTCCGTTTGCGGTAATTGTAAATGTGGGAATTACTGTGACCCCGAAAGCGGATCGTGTAAAAATGGCTGCGCTTCCGGTTGGACTGGCCGTCTTTGTGTTGATAGTAAGGATGGATGGATCAAGCGTATTCTAAATGGCGTTTCCTTAGCGGTATAATTTTATACAATAAGAAAATTCATGTCGTAAAGTTGCCAGTCTCGTAACTCCCGTTGAATGTATATCAACTTACGACTCTATATGTAGAGCTACGATTCTTAATGGTATATTTTAGCATCTGCTTCCCGTTCCACTAACATGGCTAGCACGCTAACTTAAGTTTAGACTTTTCAGGCTCAATGAACCCCCACAGCTCGATAAGGCACATACGCCGCTATTTAGGGCATCTCCGGTTGTGCCTCCAGCACGGAGAGGGTTAAAGTACTAAGTATTAATACTAAGAATGATGAAATGGAACCCATCTACGTACTAGCTGGGACCGATTTTCTTAACTTGCAACCTGAGCGCTCTAAGTGCAATACAACCCATTCACAGGTTTTAGTACACTCGTTTGGTCTGTTCAAGCGTGTGGTTTTTTTTATGGTGACTGCTAGTCCCGAAATCCATTCATTCAAGTAGACGAAGAAGCCCATTCGGAAGCCCACATGAAGAGAATGACGTATTTTCAAGTGTATTTCAAGTATATTCTCTATAAGTATGTCAAGCAAGGCGCTCGAAGCTACGTTCTCCATTCCAATGGCAGCCATACCCACTATAAGCCTATTGGTCCGAGATCCCTAGAATTGAAATTTTGTGAAAATTGATAGGTCTTTGATATATATATATATGGCGCCACTTGACTGCTTTTATTTATAACTGGTTCGTATTGGTGTCGTTTTACGTCCGAATAATGAGGGGAAACTGGGAAGGCATATATAGAAACAAGCATTAAAAATGTGATTATTATTATTATTATTATTATTATTAATGATACTATTAATGTTAACTGTGACAAGTCCATGCTTGGTGGAGCAGTGAGCAATCGGTGTCCACATCAACTTCATGGGGAATATACTAGTATACAACACAAGCGAAATATCGAAATTGTCCATTGTTGTCAAGTAGACTACTTGTATTATGTTCTTGTCGAATCCTTCTGATGCTTCTGCAAATGGAATAGTCTTCGTGGTATACATACATCACCAACAACTAAGACGTGCATACTAGATCGTGTGCTTTATACGGATTTAATTACATGGTTATTTTAGCCATCATAAACATCCCCATCATTGTCACGTTATAACACGATTAAACGTGTTGCTGTTATTCGGGCATTATCAGCTGACGGGGAATACTAAATGTATTTGAAGTTAACTGCTAGGGAGGTACACACACACACACTCGCCCCCGCGCGCACACACACACACACACACACACACACACATACATACACACATACACACACACACACACATACACACATACACACCAGTATATTTCCTTTACCCCCAGGATGTGCCAACCATACATACGGGTCCCTGTGTACACCATGTGGTCGTTGTGCTGACAAGGCGAGGTGTGACGTCAGCACAGGACGCTGCCCTCGAGCTAGGTGTGAGCCGGGGTGGGTTGGGGACGGGTGCGACCGAGGTGAGTTAGGGACCATGCAGTGAGTGAGCATGTGTGACAGATGTGAGTGAGGGACGAGAATGTGTGACAGATGTGAGTGGCGAGTGAGGATGAGCGTGTGGCAGGGGTGAGTTAGGGACCAGTGAGTGAACAGGTGTGACAGATGTGAGAGAGGGCCGAGCATGTGTGACAGATGTGAGTGAGGGACGAGAATGTGTGACAGATGTGAGAGAGGGCCGAGCATGTGTGACAGATGTGAGAGAGGGCCGAGCATGTGTGACAGATGTGAGTGAGGGGGATATAGGGGAGCATGTCCGGCAAGTGAACGCGACAAGTGCGTGGCATGTGTGACTGGTGAGCGGGTGTGACAGAGGTCAGTGGGAGAAGTGTGACTACGTGTCCACGACGTCACACACGCACGTGAACGATCCAACCTTGCTTCCATCCATAGAATGTTCCCCGGGTACCCACGGGCCGTACTGCAGGCCATGTGGTCAGTGTGGTCAAGACAAGGTGTGCGACAGTCTCACTGGACACTGTCCGGAGGGATGCTTACCAGGCTGGACGGGCCAGGACTGCAATACGAGTAAGTAAAGTACGCGAATACTTGTCAATGTCAGAACAGAACAGAACGGAACGGAACGTGCGTTTCGCTGATACCTACTGTCTTTGATAGCTCTTTGGTGCTCAGTGCCTTGTTGAGGCAAGGTCTCCGACTGAAGTCTAGCCCTTAAGCGTTGAGAAGATGCACCTCTACTACAAGAAGTGGATGGATTGTGACTATGCGCAGTATTTTTCCCACTGATTTCAAGCATTATCGTACATGGTATATGTAAAGCGACTTAAACCCCAATTAACAACAACAACAATCCCGAAATGAGACTGCCACGGTGGTTCTGTTTCAGAATGTTCGCCAGGAACACATGGTCAGAACTGTTCCCAGTGCGGTCATTGTAGCGGTCAGACTGCATGCAATCCAGAGACTGGACGCTGTCCAGCAGCCTGTGACGTGGGATGGAGCGGACAACTATGCGACAACAGTGAGCATCGTCGTACACGAGGACGGGAGCATGTTCTAAACATAGACATCCCCCTCCCCAACCCGAAACCCTTTTCCACATCCCGTCATCTTGTCCATCATTAATGTATGTGATATATTTGTATATGTCCTCCACGACCGGTGCAATAAACAGTTTCAAAATGAAATTAATCAACCCAAATGATTCCACCCACAATATTTACAAGTTTGAAGTTTAAATCTAAGCCTCTATCTCTGAGGATACTAAACGCGTCTCAGTATGATTCATGCTCAACAACGTTTTGTACTCAGTTTCGTGTGAACATGTACTTGAAGGCTTGAGTCCCATTTAGCACTGAACATTAAAATAATAATGTTTCTTATTATAATCTCGGCGTCGGATCTATATCATACCGTATGCACGTATCTAGAGTTTTATTTGTTTAACCTGGACATCGCTAGTAATAATTGACAAAATTGTCCAAATATCAGCGCGGAAGTTTCGTATCTGACTTTAATGAGATATCTGAGAGAATGTTTATGGTAAATGTTACAGAGTGCGACAGATATTCATACGGCGAAGGTTGTACATCTGTATGTGGAATCTGCAAGAATACAACCGTATGTGATCACGTGACCGGAAATTGTTTGATTGGGTGTGAACCGGGGTGGCTGGGACCGCGCTGCAATCGAGGTAAGATATCATATATATACAATCACTAACGACGATGTGGTTACCGGTATATAAATTAGCTGTAGGCAATATGACGTCGTTTATATCCCATGTAAGGCGAACATTGCGTTGTTGGTGTGTTACACTTAATGGGAAACAATCGGAAGAGATGGAAGGTCAAGTCTGATTTTGTTTATTTGTTCCCGCAACGCTCTTAGCTATAGTCAAGGTTTATAATCGGCCATTCACCACTGTGTAAGCGTTGAATAAGAGAAAAGCTACAATGCTTTCAATAGAACTTCTTAACGTTGTGCGATGAACTGAAATTTAGGCATTTTCGGTCTAAAAATACGGATACAAAATAATTTTAAAAAAACGACCCAATTTGTTGGCGAGTTTTATGTTCGGTCGCGGAATGCATGACAAAAAAAACCCAGCTAATAAAAATCTAGAGCTAATGTAAACCGTAAGAACGCCATAATGATACTCCAGTAAAACGTATAATTATTACTTATCGTCTCTCCATAGGATGCCCTACTTTTACTTATGGTATCGACTGCCAGTTTCTCTGTGGTCACTGCGCCAACGGAAGTCACTGCCATCAGGTGACAGGCGCATGCGCGGGAGGCTGCCAAAAGGGGTGGCTGGGGTTAAAGTGTAACATTGGTGAGTATTACTTTATCAAAATGTTGAAGATATTACTTTGGAGTGTGCTATGGAATAAGGCATGGTAATGGTTGCGCGATAAGAGTGATATGCATGTATGAACATAGAAATTAAAATAATAATATGCCAATCCTACATTGTATATTATTATAGTTGAAATTCCGAACGAACTGCGCATCACAACGGCGGAACCAAGTTCAAAAATCGAAAGTCAAGTTTCAAAACTTTCACTAAGGCCGGGTAAGTTTTCAAAACTCTGCACGAATATTAATTAATTTCGTACAGCCAGAATACTTCATTAATTTATTTACAGATTTAGTATTTTTCTTAAATGAATTTGCATTTCGAAACAATCTCTATATCGGTAGATCATTGTACTTTTGACATTGGCCAAAGCACCCGGGTTCAATCTTCGTGGAAGATATTATTTCGACGCGACCGTGAGATAGGATGCGCTGTCTGGACTGTGGCAGTGCAGTTGTCATCATTGGTTCGTCCGTGCCAGCCGGTGATCGCAGGTTTACTGCAACATTTCGTGCTCTGCTTGTTGCAGGTTTCCTGCGGCCCTAAACAGACGACATGCGAAAGAGACTCTGCATCACAATCAATAAAACTAAACAAAAACCTTAATAATTACGGATGTTCGATCGACCCATCTTAATAGTTGCATCTTTGCCGTGTACTTTTAAACTTATGTGCACTTGGTTTGCTTCTATTCCGCGCACTTCACGGGCGTCCAGAAATATCGCACAAACTGTAGCAGGAAGTCCGCACTTCGCGCCGGAAGTAAACACTCGCATAGGAAGCCACAACTCGTGTGAACATCGCCAACATGCTTATGAACCCCCTCTAGCATCGCATCTCATCTTCGTCTGTTTAACATGACAATATGTGTATGTGTTTAGGTCGAGTACACGTGCACTGTATAGTACTATAGTATGTAGCTCAAGTACGTGTGCACTATACATACAGTTGTATGCTCCACCGATACCTCCTATAGTGAGTGTAAGTAGACACGAGATTCATTCAAAAGCCGGTGACATAAACTGGTTAAAGATCTAAATGCGCTACGCATTCACATAAACAAGTCATGATACAAACGCCATTCATAGCAACCACTGCCAGCGTCAACAACCACGCTTTAATGTTCACGATACATTCGTGGTTCATTGGAATATTATTCTTCAAAGCTGCAGTTCAATTTCCAAACCGTGCCGTATCGATGTTCATTAAACATACCGGTAACTTTGATAAGCAATTATGTAATGCTATTGCTTCGATTAGGTGCCACCGGAAGTCTGTACACTGGAATGGCTTCCAGACGAGACTTACACACTGTTGCTCTAACAATAGTGGTTCTCTTTTCAGATACGATAGCCTCGATAACACTTGGTATCTTCACTGCTCTTCTGATGGGCGTAATAATAGCAATCATATACAAGTGAGTCGTTGTTGTTGTTGTTGTTAATTGGGGTTTACAGCCGCTTTCAAGAATGTGCTCATATCACGGCTATACAAGTGAGTAAAGACATGTCATGGCCCCGAGGTTACTAACCTCTTTTGAGCACGATTCCATGCTCAACTCAAGGTTTTGTTCACAAATCGTACTCAAAATGTTTATTAAACAGTTTAATAAACATTTTGAGTACGATTTGTGAACAAAACGTGATAATGCTGGATAGACTTATAAGATTGTGACCTACTCGCCGTTTCATACTGTTGACTTTACACTCGATCAGGGCGCATAATAGAGGAGCAACCTGCCCATACGCTGCATTGCTGTTTCAGACGGGCCACGGCGCACAACGACAGCAGGTACCGCGTGAACTACAGCGGTCGCAACGAGCCGAAAACCGTCGACTTGGACTTTGCTTCATCTCAGAGTAGTTCTTCATTTGATAATCCTGGATATGAGAATGTGAACCCCGTACAGACGAGTGCATAGTTAAAACTTTGTCGCGTTTATGTCTAAAATCGAGGTTCCGCATTAAATTGTAGTCGCAGTAATTTCATGATGATGCACAGAAATACATACTAATTAAATTGTTACAGAAATCACTTTAGGTGTCAGACGTTCCACTTGAGATTTCAGTTAGCGCGCGCGCACATACGCACACGCACACACACGCACACGCACACGCACACACAGAGAGACACAGACACACACACACACACACACACACACACACACGTCTCACCAGTATGTCATGGCACCTACAGTGTATTCACGAAGCATCTAAGAATAAAGTGTATAAGCATTATTTAAACATGTTCTTAAGGTTTAAGAACATTCTTTGATACTTCTTGAATTCGGACCAATGTGTGATTCCAGGTTTCGGCAATGAGTTTCTATGAGCATGGTACACACCTCGACACGTCTGCCGAACGTGTCTTTATGACGTTAACGTTGAAATGGGTTTCCGTATTCCAACTCAGGCAGGTGTCTCAACTACCAATGTTAAATATGTTTGTAGTATTTCTACCATTAAAATATTAAATTTATTAAAATAAAATAAAAATTACTATAAAAGAAGAGTCAGTTCTTTATTAAACACACAACAAGAAACACACGAGATATAGATATAAATAGTCGACATCCATAGCTAGTGTTAAAGATGGCTTCTCTCACATATCGTGTCCAAAAATAATTACAACCTTTAAAGCGACTAGTATTGCAGTAGACCTGCGATCACCCGACGGGTACTGACGAACCAACGGCTTTTGGTCTGACGCGGCCGGAGCTTTGAACCCACGACCACTACGCCATGGAGACGGTCTTTGAGTACCAAGATGAAAGTTAAACAAAGGTCTATAATATTCCAATCAATGATCATTACACCGAGTGTTTCTTCTAAGGTTGGCACAGCATCATTTAGCTGATAACAATTTGCATTACATACGGAATCACTGGAAAATCGAGGTGTGTCATGGTCCCTCATTCGCAATCCGAATGCTCGTCTTGCATTCAGTACCTTTCTGAAGTACAATTTAAGAATACATATCAGATTTTTTACTATTAATTTATTTCCTTTACCAGATAACACGTATTGTCACATAATATTAAATGCTCTCTTGCTCCGAGATACAGAGTATCTAGATTTAAATGCACCACCGTTTGTATTGTCTTAGAGTCTGAGCAGAACGCACTATCATTGAAAATCTCTCCGGAGCATCGAAAGCCTCCATGAAGACTGTGCCCTGGGATGGCTTGAAGTTGGTCAGGTACACCATCTGGACATAGAATAATATGCAAGGAGATCAGGGGCCGGTTGCACGACGCTCTTGTAGCGCTACAATAGTTGTAACTGGGCTCCCGCTACAAGAGCAAAGTATTTACCTTACAATAGTTGTACATAGCGTACAAGAGCGTCGTGCAACCGGCCCCTGATACAGATGAGATATAGAGAGTATTAGGTTGGTGTTTGCAGTTTTCTGTCTTGAAACATCCGACCTCATCGTGAACCGCCATGAGGAAACTCTGTAGTTTTATTTATTAATTAGGGTTTACAGCCGCTTTCAAGAACGTGCTCATATCACGGCTTAATTTTTGTATGTAGTGTTGTTATTGTTAATTGGGGTTTAAAACCGCTTTCAAGAACGTGCTCATATCACGGTTTGAATGCATAGTATGCATGTGTGTATGTGTATTACGACTGCTTGTGCCAGTCTGGGTATTTCACCACTCTTTATAGTGCTAGTTCACTGGAATGTCATGCCGCAGTTAGAACATGGGTACTCGGAGTCACTCCACTCAGACATATTACCGTATATTACCGACTCCGAGCCGACCCGTCCTTGCTTTACCCCGTTAATGCTGAGCGCCACGCAGGTAGTAAAACTGTTTAAGAGTCGAGTAATGTAAATCACCGTACTTACCCTAATAGGAATATGCGATAGTATTCGAAAGCAGGTTAGTTTGACATTGCCGTCTTGGACCATTCTCCGTGTTCGCTGCATGTGGTCCTTCAAGATATTGAAGTAGCTGTCGACGTCTAAACCTGGCGAACGTATTTATTGTATCGAAATACAACTGACAGTGAATATAACTAGTATTAACTACCCCAGGGCGAGATTGGAACCCGGGCCAGTTGGCACAGAAGTCCACAGTTCTAACGACTGCACCAAAACAGGTCCCACGCGGTGATTACTCCTAACTAGCATTCCACGTACAACGTGAAATACTAGTAATGACTCGATATTCCACGTACAACGTGAGATAATTAGGAGATAAACCCCATGTGTTTGCATTTTAGCGATGGTATACCTTAGAATTGTATCACTAAATTTCATTTC
>JAULBO010015797.1:0-12313 GCA_032355325.1 Clypeosectus delectus | reverse complement strand
CACACACACACACACACACACACACACACACACACACACACACACACACACTCTCTCTCTCTCTCTCTCACACACACTGTCCATTCTTCCAGGTTCTAGAAAGCAAACTCCACGCGCACATACACGTGAAACAATTAATGGCTGCTATGTATAATCAATCCTACATGTAAGTTAGCTGAACACGGCAATATAAGGCAGATGAAGCGGAACGTCACACCGTCCGAGAACAGAGATGGCTGACATGATGAGATGCGGTACACGAACACACATAGACACAGTTAACACAGCTTTCCCTCCCCCTCTCTCTCTCTCTCTCCCTCCCACACACACACACACGCACGCACGCACACACACACACACACACACGCACACGCGCACACACACACACACACACACACACACACACACACACACACACGCGCACGCACGCACGCACACGTCATTTTCTCAATCAGAACCTGTCTAAGAAAGACAAGTGAGATAAAGTATATCCTAGTCGTTTCTCGGGCAAACACTATAAACAGTGATAGTCAACGATAATATATATACATGATCATACATTGTAGTTAGTATGGTGGAATACATTTAGAAATGCCATTGTCAACTTATTGAACATTATGTACAATTAAGAGTAATTCAACAATCAACGTTTTAGCCATCATGACATAGGGCAGACTATAACACAGGAAATGATTAAAGTACATTATATGTAAACACCGCCAGTAGAAGGATACGGTTAATCTACAATTAAATTTCTAAAGAAAGAAATACGTGTTTATTGTATATACTAGTCACTTCTAATTTGTAGCCTAAAAGGTATTGTACACAACACGCCTGTAACGTCATCATTGGTAATAATGTAATATAAATATAATTTATATAATATTGGTGTAGATTCGACATTGTCAAAATACACGGTAGGAATTCTTAGGCCGTAAACAATTTAAGTTCAACCAGTGTATATCAGTGTATATGTACCGTAAAGCATCTACTAAACAGTTGCCGTTTTTGATTGGTTAAAATTAGGCCTGTGCGTTTTAGCAATAGTTTCCACTGTATACTATAGTAATTGTGATTTAGAAGTCCATAGAGTTACACAATCATAATTATATACATGTTGGCAAATTTCTAAAACAAGTCCCTATACATCCTACACTAACTGCATTTATGCTACAATGATCATGGCAGTGGTGTACATGTATACTATATCGAATCACGATCTATATATATAGTCTTAACAATGCTCAGGTAATTAAGGTACTAAGTATAATGATTACAACTTACACTGGTCAGCGTGCATCAAATTAATAATAAATCCTACTGCACATTTTGCAAATGGAAACCTTTTCTCTATAGGCCGAATACCGGATCGAACTCTGCCGATACTTTACTCATACTTTTGCAACGGTTTAATACTGGTATATACACTCACAGATGTACTAGTATTTTAATATGAAATGACCACGAAATAGATTGTTCACATAATTATAGTACTGATACCGTCAGCCATGGAGAAAAAACCACACGGCGGTTTGAACTTAAAATGGAGCACTGATGATGTTCTTTGTTTTAAGAGCCGACAGGACTACGTACATGACCCACAACGACACCATTATGATGGAGCTTAGAATTTTCGGGCCTCTCGGGCCTCCGAGCTCGGCCTGTCCAAATGGCTTCAGGAATCGTCGGAGTAAGAGCAGTCCTATGGCAATGATGGCGGCCACGGTGTAGAGGACTATCGTGAAGCCTAGACTGCCAGCTGGGTACGGCATGTCCGTGCCCTAGAAACAGGAAGCGGAAGTCCGAAAGGGTGAATAAAACATTACACGGATTGAAAGCACTCGGAACATCATCGGGATACATCATGGTTCCGAGTGGAAGTGAGGAAAAGGAAGAATGACACACAGGCGGAAAGCGAATGAACTATTTGTTTTCTATGTTTTGTTTTTGTACATGTATATCTGTTGAGAAAATACATAATTCCTGTAACTTCGTTGTTATATATATACACGCGTGATAATACTAGATCCATATACAATAAGATGATGGTTGAAACAAATAAATACTGTATACTAGTATGGACCATATTTTGGTGTTACAGGCTATATAGGATGGTACTATAATAATGTACCTTGTAAGAGATGGTGATTTGAAAGTTAACATCCTATCACCTACACTACGGCAGCTTGGGCTGTATGATCCCCATGGAGTTGAAAGGGAAACTGATTGCACAGTGATTTATTAACCGAGTAAGTAGTATGTATGCGCTTCGAGCATGTCCTTGTGTGGTGGTAAGCTATGCGATATACACATGTCCTACTATTATTATTCGTGTTGATATTACCTCCTTGACCGCCCAGTATATAGTCGCGATGACCCACGGCAGACCAAGTCCGAGGAACACGTTCACAGAGTTACTTCCGTTCACGTTGCCGACGGAACTGTCGGCATGTTTCTCCATTATCGCCGCCGTCTTGCTGGCAAACGTGTCCGGCATACTGGTTCCCAAGGCAACTAGAGTGATGGCGGTGATGCTGTCTTCTAGACCAATCAGACAGCCGAATATGCTGGCCAGGTCGCCGATGATTGCCGTGAGGAAGCCGATTGATGCCAAGGAGATGAGGAAGGCGGGCCATCCGCCCAAATACTGTGGTGGAGGCACGAATGCGAACAGGATCTGTGGGAGACATTGAAAGTTATAACACGTGTACACTTCCAAAAGTAGAATACATGTAAATAAATCTGCTAATAATTCTTATGCTCCTTCTTAATATTCTGGACGGAGTCACACACAAAAGGTGAAACATCTACCACAAATACGCGTACAGTACGTAGGCTACCAACTGTTCATGGGCCATTGAATAAAAGAGTAATTGTTAATCAAATTACCGTATTGTCGCAATGTAGGTATACTAGTAAATAATACATACACCGGATATGACCTATAGTGATTTGACTAATCCTACAGGTAGGGTTGGCAAGAAAAGCATAACTGATTGTCTCAGTAAATTGAAAGAAATATGAGACATAATTTTGGGTTCGAATCTGGTGACACGTTTCACTTTGCCTCACCTTCCAGAAGAAGGTACAGAAGTGGAGGATGTAGTCGACGAGGGTGGCGTTCTCGATGTCGCCGCCGTTGACGTTCATGGCGTCCCGGAACTGCGTTACGTACGTCGACTTTTCCAGCTGGAGGGCGTCAAGGTTGGCCTTGGTCAAGCCGACGATACGACTGACCAGCCCATTGAACTCTGGAATGGACAGTGACGTACATGTACTCTAGAGCGTCCACTTCATTCTGTCTTGATACACGTCCAACACAATAATACACTTACTATTATACGAGGATGCTTAGTTTATTATGCAACCCTGTGAGGCTGGTGCAGTAGTGGTCATTACACTCCCGAACGTCGGAATAGAATACAAGGTACGGAAAGATTGGTACATAAGCCCGTAGTATGGCTTGTATTAGTACAGTACTGTTGCTATATTAGGCCGAGAAGCTATGACCGCCATTTGCGGTAGAGTATCTCGGCCTACTACTATACATAATTATTATACATAATTAAATGGCGTACAAAAAAAATAGAATAATTATATTAATACTAAAGTTCACATTTGTACAGCGCCCTATATCCAAGAGTACTAAAGGGTGTAGGCTGTGTACAGACACTGTTCTCAACGAAATACTCCTATTCCAAATCTCTGACATGAACAAAATCAAGTCTAGATCTACTGGGGAATCGGAGGTAAAAGATTTTCAGAGGCTCCTTTCATATATACATATCAGTAGAATTTATTAAAAATAATTTACTTTCATCCTCTGCGACTATTGATAGTCTATACTATCATCGGGTGGTGTATGATCGATTCTGTATTTAAATTATGAAAAGGTGTCTCTGCCAACTCAGGGTCTGTGGTCTGTCTTGATTAACCAACCTCCCAGACGAACTAACATCAGCGGGCAATATTAATATATAGGAACACTTTTTACTTTCTCTCAAACCACTAGACGTGCACCAGCAACAAGGATTTGTCAGTTTCAGTTTACGTATTACTGTACGTGAAGTCAGATCAGATTCTCACCGTCATCATTGACAATGGTAATGATACACTTGGAGATTTTCCCAAGGGTGGCACCACCGTCCGTCACCAGCAAGTCGATCTGGAAACTTTCATCTCTCTCTGGTTTCTGTCGGTAGAGAGACACGGACAGTCAGCAATGAACGCGGAACATGTCTAGAATACGTCTCTACGGAACACTCCACGCTTTAAGGGTGATTCTCACGGTGCGATTTGTAGCAACAACTTGTAGCACGCAACTTGTAGTATGAAATAAGACAGTCATGTTCTAATCCGTTCGACTGGCTTTCGACTTGTAGTATACGACTTGGAATACTGTAGTTACGATTCGTGGGTTCTCGTCCATCGATTCTACAAGATGTTGCTACAAATCTCACGTTTTCGTTTAGTAAAAATATAAAGTAATTTTAACATTTCTGATACTGTTGGAAACAAGAACGAGTCGAATCTAGTTTTTGTGTGTGAATGGTAGCTCTCTGGAAGAATGCTGCAGACAAACGTCCCGGTTTAAATCCCGCCCTAGGGACGCGGCAACAACGTTCGAGGAAGCTATTTTTCCGTGGGAGTGTAGTGATTATCCGTGGTGCCTCAGTGTCGCCATGTTTACTGCAATAGTCAGTGCTAAGCATGCTGCAGGGTTTCCTGACGGGAATTAACAATCCTTAACATGAGTGAAATAATTTTGTAAACGACACTATACCCTGAGTCCACAAGGTTTTCGCGAATGACACAGTGAAATGAAAACCAACAGTGAACATACGTTGCTGTCGAAGATGGGAATGTCAATGGTTTTGCTGGTTTCCTGGTTGTCGAACTTTAGCAATCCTTCTCCGCCTTCATAGTCCTTGTTGTTGATGGCTGTGATGTCCTTAGTCCGCCACGTGATCGACACGTGACCGTCGGCGCCATTTTTACGCGTCACGGGAATGCTGGCCATGCGCATGCTCTCCTTGATGACCACGCTGGGCTTGGAAAACTCTAGGATTCCAGGTTCTGTAATAAAATTTTGTGAATACATGTACTTGTATTACTTATTGAAGAACATTATGTTAATGTTTGTCATATATTTATCTCAGCTATCACTCTACTACATTATATACTGTTATCAGCGAATATATAAATGCGTTAAAGTATATAAATCTTTCAATTGACGAGCAGGACCCGTATTCTCAAAGCTTTTTTTAGCTAAGAACATTCTTAAGTGATTTCATCAAAACTTGCAATTCTGGAGATATTGCAAATAAATGCTGCGTGGGACGACCCAATGCTGGCTAAACTCTTTCAATAACCTATATTTGCATGTCTAGGCAATCGGTATGCATAGACATGCAACTATTGAGGTAATGCCATGTAAAAACCAGGGGCCGTATCCTAGAAACTTCCTAACATAAGAATTTCTTAGTCAGAAAATATCTCTTTAAAATTGACACTAGCAGAAAACCAGTCAGGCAGTTAGGACTTAAGAAGTTTCGAGAAAACGGCCCGTGCGCATTACAAGCAGTCTTATTATTATCATTATTTCCTTCTGCCCACTTCACCGTTGTACACTATGACTTCTAGCTACACGGTGTATAATAGTGCAGTGACAGTGAGCCGTCCTGCATGTCCCTACCGTCGTCGTTGATGATGGTGATCTGACAGATAGGGATGTTTCCGAGCGCTATTCCGTGTTCCGGATCACTGGACAGCTTGACGAAGAAGAACTCGTCTGGCTCCCACTCGCAGTCGTCGACGATTTCGATGTAGATCTGGCGGAGGATCTCGTTGGCGTTGAACTTGACCTTCTCGTCAAACGGCTTGTAGTCCTCCCCGGACATTGCCGTTCCGTTGATGGTTTCAACCCTAGAGACACATACAAGGGAGACAAGCGGTGAACGTATCTACCCACACGTCTATTATAAGTGACATGCTCGATGCCAAGTAAATGAATATTCCTAAAATACAGTTACGTCGGTAAACCATAGCTACCATCTAACGCTCTCCCTAGTGTACATGTATGATATCTAGCATGCTCTACCTACAGCGCTCGACATCCCAGACTGGAAGTATGAAACTGGAATGTCGAGCGCTGTAGGTAGAGCATGGATCATTTACAAAAAAAAATAAGAAAAAAGAACAAAATCCTGTGACGTATACCTTAGAGTCACGGGCACGTCGAGCTTTCCCTGACGCCTGATTCCGACCCTGACCTTGCCCACGTTCTCCATGACGGCGACGGAGGCGGCCGTGAACTCCACGACTGGCTTCCGGCCACCCTCGCTATGGTCCACGTGCTTGACAGCGGCAACGTGACCATCTCGCTCTTCATCGGGCAGCTGGACTTTGTCGTACAACTGGATACAATTTGTTTAGAATTAAATACGATAGACGAGTGGTGCGGCCTGACACACCAGTCTTAAGGCCATTATACACTAGGCGATTTTTATCGCCGCAACAAGGTTGCTGCGATATTGTTGCCTAGTGTACGGTGAAAAATCGCTCGTATTCCACGTGTTGCGACGACGAATTTGAGATCGCCTCGAATAGGAATATGTTCTATTCCGTACGAGTGAGTGAATTATTGTTTATCGTCGCAGCGGGAATTTTTCACCTATAAGCGACGGCGACAAGTTGCTTAAAAATAGTGGAGGATTGCACGTGCAAATACTTCCAGTGGCCCGAAACAACGATAAAGTCGCCTATAATGTATAGCAAATTCTGGCGGAGACAAATATTACCGCAACTTCTGGAAACATTGTTGCCGCGATAAAAATCGCCTAGTCTATAAATGGCCTTTAGAACACAGGACTGTTATGCAAGTAAAAAAATATGAACCCTAAGCTATAGCAACCATTTGAGAAATTACGTTTATATGTCGGTTGATAATCAGAATAATTTGGCATTACACACAGTCATATTATCCCTTTGCTGAGATTGCTGGAAAAGTATGATCGTAATTGTAGCTCTGACTGGACGTATCTCAGATCAGTATAATACTACAGTTATTTGCGTGTATATGCATACTAGTATTTCTATATCAAAATACGGAATACTAGGTATTTTAATATTAATCCGTGCTAGAACAATTTGCGATGGTTAGATTTTAAGCTTGAATGCATGTCCATATAAACTGCATAGTGTCCGTACTTTTTCATTAGAATGAAGTGTTGTGCTTTTATTATTATTTGCAAGCAAGCGACGTGGATCACTTGGGATATGCTCGCACACGATAGTACGTCTGATATAATTATTATTATAGCATGACAGTGATGTGAAAGATATTTATACGTCTACGGGCATATATCTTCGTCCCTATATTAGATATATACTCCAGTGACCTATTGCGAACTGAAACAAGATTAATGAAGAATTTGGTGAGTTTGTTTAATAAATCTATGCTATATAGCCTTTAATATCGATCTATATCAACTATTAAATTCCACACGGTTAGTTTGCTTTCTATAAACACGATTGTAAGACGTGATGCGTTCAAATGAAATTAGTGTGCCGAACTATAGAAACCCGACTGAACTCGGGAATAAAGTCCTAAGGTCGTGTATCAACACCGCAACTTCAAGAGAAACGCCAGCACACATACACATAAACACACACGCACACGCATGCACACACACACACACACACACACACACACACACACACACACGGGGTAATTGTATGGAAAACACGTCACTATTTCCATGAAGATATAACAGTGACTTCATAAATAATTACTCACTAGGATACACACGCTAATGACATGTACATTGGACAGGAAAGAAAATGAAACGATAAAAAAACATGGTGCATCCTATTAACAAAACAAAATGCAAAGACCAAATTTTCACCAGCTAAGAGAAGCTGACAGATGTCATCCTTGTATAAAGAGCTCCAAGGGTTTTCCCCAAGTCCCTAAAAGCCATGTAAGTTGTTTAGGAATGACATGTAGAGCAACTATACTATCTCACACCTGAGACGCATCTCGCACAGGGGGATGTGTGTGTCGTGCTGATCGAGGAATGTGGTGGAATATCATCTTGGGTATTGATTGAAGAAACATGCTGGGGATATCTGGGACAAACCTCAAACTTGGAAATGAAGTAGAAGTACCTTGACGATACCTCCCACGTGTTTATGGATAGAACACTCGGGGTACCACTCAGGGTACCACACGTGGATATGGAGGTAGCAACGGAGGTAACACCCCCGCGGTACCTTATCGGACCTCACACATGGATGTGGCGATACCTGGACGAACCTCACGTGTCTACGGAGGTAAAGGCCAGTGGCACCTTGTCTGACCCCCACCCGTGGCTATATGGTGATATCCGGGCGAACCTCACACGTGGCGATGGAGGTAGAACACCTTGGTACCTTGTTTGAACCTAGCACGTGGATAATGTGATAACTTGACAAATATCTCAAGTGGCCATGGAGGTAAGACGTCGTGGTACCCGACAGTTCAGCACGCATAACTAAAGCCGTGGTACATACTGAGAAATACCATGTGCACTACAGTTGGAAGCTAGAGACATGCTACTGAGAACAAGGCAAACCAAAAATGAATTTATAGAAACATACTCACAAAACATACAGATGCTTTTGGTAAAATGGGGGTATTACGTACCTTTCTGTCAGCTAACTGTTCGGAATTAGAATTAAAGGATTCAGTTTTAAAGGATAAGCGACAAAAACCGATGACTACTAGTATATTTAAACAAGCAACAGCAAAGACGGAGCTTAAAAGTGGGACATACGACGTAAAATAGCACATTGGTTGAAAGGACAAGCTCGGACATGTCACTAGGAAGAATCGGATTTGAGTAAATATTTTCAAATGAATACAGTGTGTACACCAGCTGTTCTAAAGACTAAGGACATTCAAATCATACAGAAATAAAAATGCACTAATTTAGATTCGAATGAGGAAGATCTGAGAGGTAAATTGTATACACAATGCATTATTTCGTATCAACGAATACCATATATCGTTTACAAAATTACAAGGCGCCTGCAGCATTCACAGATTAGGATTGGAAGTGGTACACTATTATTTAAAAAAAGATCTAAGCAGATTTACATGTACTGGTATTATTATATATCCGAGGTAAACTATGTACGTATTTCCAATGCAATGGCCGATGGCAGTATAGAGTTAGCTGCCATTTCCTGCTATATAATTATTTCAATATCCAAATATGTTTAGCAGTGAATAATACTACTGGATGAAGACTTCCAGTCTCGGACCTACTAGTATGAAAACAAACCCTCCCAGTGACTCACTGAACTAAAACCGAAGTGGTTTAACATACTGTATGTCAGTGTTATTTCCTTACGTCTTGAAACGTTGAGAGCACTTGCGGGACCAGCTTCTTCCCGCCAGACAGCATTCTGGAGGCGTTGATTCTATACCACCCTCGGCTGTGTGATCGGTGTTCGCCAATCTTCTTAGCTGCAATCTTGGCCGCTTCTTCTTCCGGTAGGTCGTCAATGTGTCCCAGTTCCTGCATGCGCATGCGCGGAACATGGTTATAAAAATGCGCGTAATTGTAATAATGGGACATGGTCTTCACGATTGTATAGTTAGGACCAAGACATCTCCTGAGATTTCCTTGCCTTACGAATAAGGTACGTGCATATGAGATCTCCTGATTGAATAACTAGCGGTATTTTTGATGACATAAACCTTACTCCAGTCAATCTATATATTTATTAACGTAATTAAAATATGCAATGTCATGTAGTCTCCATTTATACTAACGGTGATTAAAATATTTATCTGAAGGAATAGATACTCATACACTGCACAAGTATGCATTTTCCTAAAGTTGCTTAATACTATTTCCGATCAGTGCTCACGAATGCACAGTCGACCCTCAAGTTGACGTCGCTACCTTTGCCAATGAGATGATTTCTGCATCGCCATCAGGACACTCGTTGGTTATGGATGGGGCATCTCGTTCCATTGCCTCGCCATCATCTGAAGCAAACCCATAAACCAATCAGCTGCAAGAACCGTTAAGAGTTATATATACACACATGTACTATGAATCAAGCACATCACCACAGCGAGAGAACTGCAAAGTGGACTGTTTACACACGAGTAATGACACGCCGGAAACACCGTCGACGCACCGGATGTACCCGGGACACACCGGAAGTACCCGCCACGGTGCACAATGCAATTCCCTCTGTGCGTGAGACCATATAATTATGCGGATTCACGACCCGACCGGAACCAGTTTGTTCGGGGCGTACGGTTGTGACCATTGCGTTTCCACTAGTTCGTGTCCGCTGCTTTCCAACACCGGAAATGAACCAAGATTTAATTTAATTAGATGATGGCCTTGTCCCCATACCTCACACACCAGACTAGCACTGGTCAAGCTGTATAGCAGCGGGAAATCGGACTAGATTGTCCGAGGGTACAAGCTAAGCTTTCAGGCAGCGAAGCACAGATACATACAGATACTCATGAACATTATTATGACATTTTGACGCAAAAACAAAATTGTCCATGATGACTTTTCACCACGACTCACGTTAAGCATTCGTTAAAGGACATTATGTAAATGTCGTAAACAAATATATATACACACCGTACATTTGGTACAACATTGTAACTAACACGTTAAGAGTAAATACCATGTTAACATGCAAACATTGTCAGTGGTATAATAATATTATAGTGAGTGGTATTATGCATAATGATGGTAGTGAATGAATACGAGGGGGTTAAATATACATGTACACCGGACATAACATATAAGTACATGTATGAATTAGAATGACGTGAATATCACCAATTTAATGTATACAGCATTCCATCACAATATAGTATTACATACACGTGACATAAGCTAGCGGTACATATACAGCAAGACATTGTATATGTAAGCTTCTGTAACCATAGTGCAAAATTAATGTGTAAATGTGTAAAAATACACATGCATATATCTGTGTCCCTAGTCACTCGTACATATAAGTAAATGATCTAACCATAGTGTGCTATCACTGAGAATTTGAAATGGCAAATCCTAATCTATTCTAAAATAGAAATAATCAAATTTGAAAATCTATCAATTGTATGAAGCGCCACTATAATAGCATAAGAAATACGCTTTCGTGAGAGAGCATTTAGGTTTCCGGTAATTAAAAGCTAGCCTAGAAATACGTCATTACATTCAGAACAACAAACCTTACCTGATTTAATCATACAACAGAAATAACGATCAAGGAACTACTGTGCTAGAAATAATGTTATAAAAATTCACGAACATCGCATACATCTAGGTCATTCTATTGAATATCTATACAGCTGATAAAACGTCTAGCTAAACTTAGATGCAATATTTCTTTTAATAATAATGCAATATTGTGCATGCTGAAGAAAAGCTACCATTCTGCTAAATGTTATACGGCAGCGAGATAATATCAAGAAGCGTTATATTAAGATCAGCGGTGGTGACCTGAACAAATGATTGATGGCAATAAAAATGGAAACATCTCATCACATAAGCGCCAACCGTGACCTTGTTGAAATCTGATTATCCTTTAAAAAACTGTTTATGTAGTGTTAAACACGTGTCATAAACAGAGGCAACATTTATTTTTATATTCATTGCGAGTCTTATCAAAATATATGAGGGCCTGTACTAGTATATTACACCGCGTTAACGGTTCCAATGCCGGTGGTGGCATTTGTAGATGACATACTAGCAGAACTAACGATGACTACGTTAAGGAGGATGTGGTACGGGAGAGAAATTCCATAAGGAATTCACAGACGGTTTGGATTACGATTACGTGTACTCCTGCTACATGACCGGGATGAGAACGGTCAAGGAGAGATATCACTTTGACACGGAAAGTTTGTGCTAAGTAAGGGACAGCGATGGACAGCGAAGTGCCTAATTTCTACAAGGTCACACTCCTACACCTCACGGATCTACAAAGATGGTACCTGGAGTGGCGTCGGTCTCTCGCTTTTTATATGTCTCTGCAAAATGCAAGACAAAGCCTCTGTATTCATGGGAACATACCTGAACGACCTTGAACCCCCTGGGTAAGAAAAGGTAACCTTAGAAGGACAAGGTCGAGCCCAGGCCCATATGGTCGATTGAATGTCGAATTAAACGCTACTTAGCCTGATTTCGAAGCGTTATTATTATTATTATTACTACACACACACACACACACACACACACACACACACACACACACACACACACACACACACACACACACACACACA
>JAULBO010015463.1:0-12317 GCA_032355325.1 Clypeosectus delectus | reverse complement strand
TGTAATGCTATTAATTAGCCTTGCATTAGTTTATTCATCTAGCCCTATAATAGCTCAAAGAATATCACGCAGCAGTGATTACTTTATTAACAAACATTATATATATATATTAATGTCACTTACCGTAATACTGACTTTATCCTTAGTAGACAAAAATTTTCTATGCAAATATATTCACGTTGGAACACTTGTACTAATATCATTATTATTTATTGTAATACTTGGTGGAAGCGAAACAAAAGGCGCTAAACGATGGATTTCTTTCGGTGGCATTTCCATTGAACCATCAGAAATACTAAAACCATTTTTTGCAATATCGATAGCAAAAATACTTACAAGCGAATTTAAACACAAAAAAATATTATCATCTTTACTTTATATCACAACAATATCTCTTTTGTTGGCGCAACCAAATTTCAGTATGTCTATACTTATGACGGTAACTTGGATAAGCGAAATGTTTATATTTGGAATTTCATACTTATGGTTTACTTTTTGGATATCATCATTTTTTATTATGTGTGTTTTATGCTATTTATTTGTCCCATACATGAGAAAACGAATCTTAAGTTATGTTGACCCACTACATCACGATACATTTCAAATTCAAAAATCACTAGAGGCATTCAAAAATGGTAAACTTTTTGGGGTCGGCCCAGGAGAAGGTACAATAAAATTATCATTACCAGACTGTCATACCGATTTTATATTTGCTGTAGCCGCAGAAGAATTTGGATTAATATCATGTATTTTATTACTTTCGTTATTCGGATTTATAGTAATTAAATGTTGGTGGAAAGCCTATCTAGAAGAAGATATATTTAGTATCCTTACGATATCTAGTTTAATAGCGCAATTTACGTCACAATTTTTGCTAAATGTAGGCGTTAATTTGCACATTTTACCAACTACAGGCGTAGTTCTACCCATGATAAGTTATGGAGGTTCATCTATATTAGCAAATAGTATTCTGTTTGGTATAATATTATGCTTCAGCAGACACAAATCAACGTCAAAAAGACTAACAAACTCAGTTACATATAACATAAAAAATTATTAGATTAAAAACGTATCATCTTGTTCGTCATAACAACCTTTAAAGAACTTAAAAACCTAAGTTCACAAAGTATAAATATAAGCAAAACCAATAGTTTGTGGTATAAATCTGATTCTTTTTATAATATATAATGCAATATTAGTTATCAATTGTTATTTAAAATACTTCCTACCAACGTTAAATTAAATAGTTCCGAAGCAGATGATGTCATTTGAGCTATCTGAACTTGATGCTTAAGACCTATCAAAATAGGACCTATAATTTCGCACCCACCCAACTCACTCAAAAGTTGTGTTGCAATACTAGCGCTATGAAATCCAGGTGTAATAATTATATTAGCTGGCTCAGAAAGCTTAGCAAAAGGGTATAAATTTAAAAACTTCTTATTCAAAGCGACATCAACGGACATTTCTCCATCGTACTCAAAATCTACAGATTGAGCATCTAAAATACTAATAGCTTCGCGAATTTGACGGGAAAACTTATTTTCACTAGCTCCAAATGTTGAAAAAGATACAAAAGCAACCCTAGGCTGATACCCCAATTTTCTTACATTTTTGGCGGAAATCACGGCTATTCTAGCCATTTGTTTTGCCGTTAACAACTCATTTATTGCGCTATCAGCTATAAAAACAACGCGATCTTTCGAGGACGACATCATTGAAAGACCAAAAACCATATCACCATCAGCCCTATCAATTATGGTGGAAACATCATTAAAGGAAGAGGCGTAACTTCTGCTTAATCCATTAATAAGAATATCACCATCACCGCAAGCTAACATTGCAGCAGAAAAAATATTTCGATCTGTTTTTACCAACCTAACACATGACCTATACAAAGCACCTTTTCGTTGCAATTTAGAATAAACGTAATCTATGTATTTACCATTATTTTTTGAAAGAGAAGCATTTGTTATAATAATTTCTGATAAATCTGCGCCTATTTCTTCCGCGGATTCATGAACTTTACTTTCCTTACCAACTAAAATAGCTGAACCATATCCACTATCCCTCCATTGAATAGCGGCTCCTATAGCAACTTTTTCTTCCCCTTCGGAGAAAATGGCAACTTTTTTATCTGAACTAGAACTTTCAAAAAGAATGGATAAAGCGCTAGATTTATTATAAAATCTTGACCTTAATTTAGCCTTATAAGCAAATAAATCTACTGATATAGAAGCAACCCCTGTTTCCATTGCCGCCTTTGCTACAGCAGATGAAACTTCAATAACAAGTCTTGGGTCAAACGGGCTAGGAATAATATAATCTGGACCGAAAGTAGCATGTTTATGAGAGTTTAAATATATTTCATCATCATTAGATTTTCGTGCTAAATTAGCGATAGCGTGTGCTGCGGCGAGCTTCATGCTATCATTAATTATTCTAGACCTAACATCTAAAGCTCCCCTAAAAATATACGGGAAACACATAACATTATTTACTTGGTTCATGTAATCTGAGCGACCAGTAGCAACAATCGCATCTGGACGAATAGATTTTGCAAGTTCTGGAAGAATTTCTGGGTCTGGGTTAGCTAAAGCAAAAATTACAGGAGACTCTGCCATTGATAACAGCATAGATTCATTAAGTATATTACCAACTGACAAACCTATAAAAACATCTGCTCCACGCATTGCGTCTGATAAAGTTCGGTCTTTTGTGTCTAATGCGCAATAATCTTTCCATTGATTCATACCAGAAGTTCTTCCTGTGTATAAAACACCACTTTGATCACATACACAAATTAAGTTTTTAGACAAACCCAAACTAAGAAGCATTTTGTAACAAGCTAGCCCAGCCGCACCAGCTCCATTAATAACAACTTTTAAACTGGATAAATCTTTGCTAACAACATGCGCTGCGTTTATAATACCAGCTGCAACAATAATGGCTGTTCCATGTTGGTCATCATGAAAAACAGGTATACTCATTTTTTTTATAAGTCTTTCTTCTATAACAAAACATTCTGGGGATTTTATATCTTCTAAGTTTATTCCTCCCCAAGTTTCATTCAAGCTTGATACAATATCAACAAATCTATCAATATCTTCTGTATCAACCTCAACATCAAATGCGTCTATATCAGCAAATCTCTTAAATAAAACAGCCTTTCCTTCCATAACTGGTTTTGATGCAGCTGGTCCTATATTACCTAAACCTAATACAGCTGTTCCATTTGAAATAACTCCAACAAGATTTCCCCTAGATGTATATGAATAAGACAAATCAGGATTCTCTGCGATTTTAAGACATGGGATAGCAACGCCAGGAGAATAGGCAAGAGAAAGGTCTCTTTGAGTCAAGATAGATTTTGTTGGTAATAATGATATTTTACCAGCAGAACCCTTTTCGTGAAAATCTAAAACTTCTTTTTCAGTAATACCTAAATTGACGTCATTCACTACATAACCCACACAAAAAGAAAAATAAACACTGTATAATTAATAATAAAAAAAGAACTAAACCGCAGATAATACACCATATATAACTAAAAAACAACAAGCACAATAAACACTTTTTTTAATATATGTAATATAGCAAGCAAAAAGTGAAAACAACTAAATTTTAATAACGAAAAAACTAATCCGACATCAGATTACAATAGTATTTCAATAATTTCTACATTTGAGTACAAATAATTTTATATACCCTAACAAAAAATACACTTATATTATTATATACAAATACACAGTATATAATAAAAACATAAAAACAAATATTGACATTCTATTTTTTAGCAATTATTCGAAAGCATTGCTTTGACAAGTATTGGTTAGTAACAAAATACACCTCACCACTACTTATTTGTAAATATATCACGGCATTTGAAATACGCTTATATTATTATATACAAATACACAGTATATAAAAAAAACATAAAAACAAATATTGACATTCCGTTTCTTAGCTATTATTCTAAAAAAATAAAAATTTTCTTATTTTCGAAAGCATCATTTTGACAAGTATCGTAATAACAAAATCCACTTCATCATCACTTATCGGTAAAGTTATCACGGCATTTACTGAAGCTTCTCATGAAAACATTAGTATATTTCGGTATTTTTTTCAAAAACTGGATACGCAATGAAATTTGCAGGCAGAAAACTATTAGAAAGTATACCTAATTACCTAACTATATTTAGGATACTCTTAATTCCAGTTATGATAGCTACTTTCTTAATAGAATATGAATACTCAGATATTATTGTTGCTTCTGTTATTTCTCTAGCATCTGTTACGGATTTTTTAGATGGATACTTAGCGAGAATGTGGAAAGCGCAATCTAGATTCGGAAGATTATTAGACCCAATAGCTGATAAAATGTTGGTGATTTCAGCGATAGTTATGCTAGTTTATAATCATAAGATTTCTGGTTTAACCATATTCCCATCATTAATAATTGTGTGTCGAGAAATTTTTGTATCAGGATTAAGAGAATTCTTAGCAACGCAAAATACTTCAATTCCACCAAGCGATGAAGCAAAGGTAAAGACCGTATTACAAATGTTTGCTATTATAATCATTAGCTTGGATTTTGGATATAACATAAAAGTCTTAGGAGAAATGCTACTTTGGACGTCAAGTGTAATCACAATTTGGTCATGCTATGAGTACTCAGTAATAGCCTTTAAAAATATTACTGAAAACATAGTTGCCCATAAAAAACATAACAATGGAGCTAGTAACTAAATTTTCATTACCAACAAATTATTAAAAAAAAATTTTTTTTGACAATCAACGCAAAAATGTTAATCAAGAACAATTGTTTTCTTATGATTTTTTTTTATGATTACCAGCAAGATACACTATTCTGTTACAGCATCTCAAAATAAAGATGAAGATGACTACTTTGTCGAACAAAGTATGGATATGGAAATTAATCACAAATATTCAATGGCTGAAAAACTAGAAGGATTAGAAGACGAAGAAAATGCAGAAATTTCTCACAACAAAAAACAAAGAGAATTAAAAATCAACTCACTAAAATCGTATAGATGCGCAACCACTTTAGTGTCGGTATTTAGCATTGGAATGATATCGGTTTTCGTTTCACAAAACCTGTGGATGCCTCAACTATGGAACAATGCGATACAAAGAATACCTCTTTATATTGCATGCATATCACTTATAGCGTTATCAATATTAATCTATATTAAAGAGAAAAAAAAGAAAGAATCATCGAAGATAAACTACATTAATACAACTACCAATCAACATAAAAATTTGAAACACCACATTTTTTCAATACACTTTATTGCTCTAATAACAGTTATTTCATGCGCAGCTTGCGCAATATACGAAACACAAAAAGAAAACACTTTAATCCACGCAATCATTGGTTCAATATTAATTTTTTCCGTAATAATCACAGCTTTTAAACTGTACATTAGTAATTTAAACACAAAGCAGAACTTACACATAAACAATGTCCAAAAAGAAAAAAAAGAACTCAACGCAAAAAATAATGAAAGTGAAAATGAGCATAAAAATGAAAACTCTCAAAATAAAAAACATTCCACAGAGTCAATTTTTTGCGATTTACTCAAAGGAGATATATTAACATTAATGTTTCTTTTTGTAGCTATAAGTGGACAAATAGTTAGACTTACAAGCGAAGGTTCATCAGAAAAAACAACAATATCCATTGCCCTAACATGCGTAGGATTAGGCACAGCATTCATTAGCCAAATATTTTCCGCCATACAAAACTACTGCACAACTGAACCAAGCACTTGTATTAAATTAATATCCGCAGAAAAAAATAAAGAAGTTGTAATTAGCATTTGCTAATATTAAAAGCTTTATTATAAATACAATAGATAGGCTCACTGGATAGTAAATAAACTTATGAAAAAAAAACATTCTATGGATTTTATGGAATTATACTGCCTTTTTGCATACAATGAATTACAAAAGTCAAGCATACGAAAATTTAAAAATCTTTTATCTAACATTGGAACTGCATTTTGCTTTGTTGGGATGCTCAGTTTTTTAATAGGCTTTGCCTTAGCTGTAGCGAACGAAAAACATGGAGTTAGAATAATTGGTATTGCAACTCTAGCTATAAGTTTACTAATGATGCTAAGTTTAATTCCACTCTCTTACCCACAAGAAAGAAAAAAATTAAACAAATCAGAAAAAACATACTTAACAAACGCGTTTACTAAAATATTTCATGATGCTATTTATTTTCAAGTTGGTACACCAGAAAATGACCATCTTTTCACAATCAAACTAGAATTTAGTTTGGCAAAAAATAATTTTAACTCATCAGATTTTCCAGAAATAGATGACCTAAAAAATTTTATTTACGAATCTGACATTGCAATAAATCCAACGGATCTACAAAAATTTATTTTCAAATTTGACATTGAAGAAATTCCAAAAAACCTACAAAGATCCACTTCTGGATCTGATGTTACAATAACTCTAACAGACATACATAAACTTATTTCCCAACCCAAAATCGTACCAAGTAAACACATAACAGACATACAAGTACCAAAACAAATTAAACACAAAGGCATATAAAATATCCATCTAGAGCTTGGAATATATTGAATAAAATTTTTAATCAGTAGTCTAATTACGAAAATTTAATAAGAATAGTAACAAAAAACTATTACAAAAAGAGAAAATAATACGATATATAAAAAATAACCATAAAATCATCTATTTGCGTTATGTAGTTAAACGTTATTTTATAATTTTAACTTTAATTATAAAATAGATATTTTTAATCATTTGTTAGAAATAAAATGCACACAATAACAAAAAAAATACTTTATGAAAATAACGATATTCTATCTAGGAATCTAATTGCTTTGCAAAAAAAAAAGAAAACAGAAGGAATGAAAGTAGAAATAACAGAAGAAATAAGAAAGTCATGTAGTAAGTTAATACTTCCTATCACAGTATTTCAATTAACAAAATTACGTTATGAAATGCTGAGAAAAATAGACAAAAAACAAAAATTAATATCATTATATGTTTCTTTTTTTCGTCCCATTATAACACCAGCAACAACAATTCTATTTTTTAGTTCAATATTATTATCTATAAATAAAAGCGAACATTTATGCGCAATCACACAATCCTTACTATTTTCCATATTTTTCGTTGAGTTAACATTAGTATTGAACGAAAAGTTAATGTTAGCATTACCTCCAAATTCAACATCACTATTAGGCTCAAAGTTAACATTAGCATTAGGTCTTGCTCTATCAGATGAAGATATTCATATAACAATAAGAGAACGTTCAACTGATTTTATGCAAAAAATAATCACTAAAATAAAGAAATCAATTAAACCAATTGAAGATGTAGATAAAGAAATAATTAAAGAAGTAGAGAAAGAAATGAACAAAGAAAGGTTTTTTCGCGAAGGATTAGACAAACACATAGCATTAGAACGCTTTATTACGGAAGCACATAATAATACCAGCCACAACCCTTTGGAAGACAACTCACCTACAAATTGCCACACTACTAAAAACACAACAAACTTAGAGCAAAAAGCGAGTTTACATAATCATACAAAAAGCAGTAAAATGCACAAAACAAATCCTTCCAATTGCGTCACAAATGCACAAATTTCCACATTGCAAAAGGTCAAAGTTTTAGCGCAAAAAACATAAAAATTTTAACCGTTATAATAATAAAAATATTTAATACTATAGTTATGCAAATGCAAAAGTATAAAAATACTTTGACTTATAATAACAAAATATGTTAATATAATATATTAAAGAAAATGAAGTCACTAGAATCTGATACAATACACATAGATGTAACTTGTTTAAACCGCGGTGTAAGTAGAAAAAAAACTAAATCACTAAATCATAAATTGCGGCATCAGCGCTTTTATTAACATTGCCCACAGATGTGTATTTTATTTCTATTCAATAATGAATAAAAATAATAGTGTATCTACTTTATTTTTAATAATATCTTGGGCATTTTTTTTATCTAATATTATTTCATTAGTTGTTGTAGTAATAAATCAAGCACGAGAACTCAAAAGAAATATTGACTTAATACACACAGATATACCTAGTGACAATCATCATGAAACAAAAGATGTTACTATTACATATTTAATTACTAATAAAGAAAATACTCAACAACAAATAACCCCAAAAAGTATACTAAAGAGAAAAGAGAAACGTAAAGTTACATTTTTTACCTGTAAAAATGTAACGTTGCTTAAGACAGAATGTACAAGTAATTGTATAACCACTAGGTTTTAAAGACATAAAGTTAATTATAACTATTAATTCAACAACAAAAGCATTTACAAAGTCATTTAATCTATTTATTAAAAAATCTATGTACAATATATAGAGAAACACAAATATTTTTAATATCTTAGGTAAATATTATACAATTTGTAATATAAAACATTCTTATATTTTACAATAAAACGTAGTATTTTTTAAAAAAACCATATAGGTCTAAACATGAAACCAAAACTAATAGTAGCACAATCAAAAATACCACTTCGATAAGTAAAGAAAAAAAAGAAGTATTAACGCCTATTACACCAGCAAGAGCTAATTATAAAGCAAGATAAAAAGAGAAAAAATTTCCTTGTTCAATGCTTTTTTTTGCTCGCAAAGCAATAATTTTATTAGTGCAAATTAAATATATTTATTCTTAGATTCAAACAAATAAGCTACACTATAATTTCAATACACTCATATAAAAAAAACTATATAAATATTTTAAAGATTGATTATTAAGTATAAAAAGATTCTTACAACTATCGGTTAATAGAAAAATGTAAACATAGATAGCTAATAAATATTTATACCACCATCATTACAAAGGTATTATTTGCTACATATTATATTAGAACGGTAATAAACAATGATAAAAAAAATAGATTCAAACACAGCTGTAATAGAATTAAAAAAAGCTATAAGTGCAACTCAAGGAACGCCATCTCGCTCCTTTTATTACTTAAGATTCGTACAAATGGCAAGCGTAGGGTTAGCTATTGTGCTTTGGACATTTATAGCAGCATTAATGCTAAATTTATTTAAGTTCAAACAGGCATTACAGATATCACTATTAAATAGAATGGAAATAGCTGGAACAATATTGTGTTCTATGTTCCTACTTATATCAGTATTTCTTACCTATATAATGTACAAGCAGGTGCAAAATAAAAAAAACATAGATACATCCATAGAAAATTATAACAAACAAGAAGAAGCATTAGGCACAAGTGAAGAAGCATTAGGCACAAGTGAAGAATTAAAACTTACAAAGGAAATAGAAAAACAAAACAAAGCATTTTTTTCAACTAATCGCAAATTAATAGTAACCATATGCACGTTAGAAATAGTTGGATCAATCTTTTTTCTAGTTGGTCAATCTATGGCATGTTTTAATGCTCATTCTAGCATACAAATAGGAATGACAAATATCATAAACGTTTTTAATGGAGTGAAAATATCCCCATTCTTGGAATCTACTGGTGCATTTATATTTACGATATCAGCTCTTTTTGTTCTAATAATTACAATTCACGGTAATAGAGCTAGAAAAAAAATAGAAGAAATAATAGATAAAAAAGATCAGAAAACAATACCACTAGACACAAAAAAGAAAAAAAAGAGCATTGCTCTTTCTTTTGATACTGGTTCAACAACTTTGTGTTTTATACTATTTCTTGGTTGTCTAGCTTCATTCTTAGGAAGACTTGGAATAGCAATAGAATATGATGGGACACTACCCAAAGTGCAAGAATTTCAATTAAAGGCCGCTTTGTTTATGTTTCGTGTACTTGGTGTTGGTTGCGTTATGATTTTTCTTGCTGTAACCTTTTACAAAGCTTGTGCTGGAGGAAAAAAGTACGATGAATCTAACAAAGAAGAAATAGACACAACTACTAATGTAAATCACACGCCTAACTTACATCAAAACAAAGATTTAGATGCGGGAGAAACACAAATTGAACAAAGTATAAAATCAAAACAAGGTGATATGTTAGTAGATGATAACAATACAAGCCGTAATACAGATGATAACGATACAAGCCGTAATACTATAACCTCTCCTTTAGTTGAAATTATACTAGATAAAGGTCGTTAAAAATAACAATAGCATAAAATTGTTGATTAAAAATCAAAATTCAGTATAGTTTTTTGTATTATATCTTATACTGATGGGTTACTATGAGATTTGTAAATAATAGTTTTACGCAAGGCGATGAGGCTTCGCAAGTATATTTTGACAAAGGTCTTAGAAAGTTTCTTGTTATGGTGTACAATTATATGGCAATGGCTTTGGGAGTAACTGGAGCTGTAGCTCTTTTTGTTTCTTCTTCTGATTCTTTGATGCAAATAATACACGGAACACCATTACGCTGGATTGTATCTTTTTCTCCGATAATTCTCGTTTTTTTTATGTCCTACAAAATAGACAAACTTAGCGCACAATCGGTAAAAGCTTTGTTTTTTGGATTCTCGTGCTTGATGGGCATGTCTCTTTCTTATATTTTTGCCGTATACACAAGCGCTAGTATTGCAAAAGTATTTTTTATATCCTCTTCCCTATTTGCTAGCATGGCTCTATACGGAAATACCACAAAGAAAGACCTTTCCAGCTTTGGCTCTCTCTTCATGATGGGAATTGTTGGAATATTGCTTTGCTCTGTTATAAATATGTTTTTGCACAGTTCTGCTTTTCAGTTTGCTATATCTTTAGTTAGCGTGATAATTTTTACTGGGCTTACCGCTTATGACTCACAAAAGCTAAAGCATATGTATGCTCATTCTGGAATTTTGAATGTATCAAGTGAAAACGAGAAAGCAAAAAAATTAGCTCTTATGTCAGCTACCACACTATACTTTGATTTCATCAATATTTTCATTAGCTTACTTCAATTATTTGGAGACAGAAAGTAATTGTATATCAAATAAATCTACAATGGGCATTGAGCTTTTACCCAATGCTCCATATTATTATCATTTAAAATAATGATAAGTTTGTTGATATTTTTATAAACACAACTTTAATTACCTAAACGCAAAAAAAACACCATTAAAAACATTGGCTTATGCTATGCTTTTTATAATTTCAACAAAAGAAGATACAGAATTAGAATCATTCACAGACATTTTAGTAATTGGATTCGAGTTCTTTTTTGTAATACGTTTTATTAACCCTGTTAACACAGTACCAGTTCCTATTTCAACAAAAGAATTTGCACCATTTGAAATTGCTAGATCAACACACTCTCTCCATCTAACTGGATTTGTAATTTGTTTCACAATCATCTTTTTTGCAAAATCAGAATTACTTGAAATTTCCGCAGAAGCATTAAATATAACAGGAAATCTAGAGTCTGAAAACTTAACATTTTTCACAACATCTGCGACTTGCAAACTAGCGTTATTCATAAGACTCGTGTGAAATGCACCAGATACATTAAGTTTTTTAGGAACTCGAACCTTAAAATATTCACAAGATTCAATCAAACAATTTATCATATGATTTTCAATGCTAACAATAAACTGACCTGCTCCATTATCATTTGCTAAACAACAAACCCCTTTGCTTAAAGAGTTTACTCTGTTTATAATACTTTTTACCAAAGATTCATTTGAACCCAAAAAAGCAAACATAGAGCCACCGTATTGTTCAGCACACTTTGCCATACCATTACTTCTAATAGCAAGAATATTGATCACACTTTCTAAGTTAATAAAATCAGAAATATGAATAGCCGAATATTCCCCGACAGAATGACCTATACAACATAATACATTATTATCAAAAAAATCCTTACCATATTCACTTTCAATAACCGCATACGTTGCTATCGAAGTTGCCATTAAGGCAATCTGTGTATTTTCCGTTTTATAAAGGTCGGACTCCAAACCATTAAACATAAGAGAAGACAATTTACGACCAAGAATATCATCAATTCTTTCATAAATGTCTTTTGCAACTTTAAAATTCAAAAAAAGATCACGACCCATTCCAGCGCATTGAGAGCCCTGACCTGGAAAAACAAGAACTAACTTTTTCATAAATAAATTTCAATTTTTCAAATATAGGAAAATTTAATATATATTATTCACAAAAAAAAATCAAAGAATTATTTAAAATTAATAGAAACATATCATAATTATTATGTGTTATAAATTATAGGTTTAAAAATGAAGTTAATAAATAAAGATGTGGATATGGATAAAATCGACGATAATTTAGTAACGAGACTCGAAATAAGAAAGATACTACATATT
>JAULBO010015019.1:0-12329 GCA_032355325.1 Clypeosectus delectus | reverse complement strand
ACAGATGCAGATTACATAGTGTGTAAATCGTGTGTAAATGGGCGAGTGGCATAAGTGCCTATACAGTAATTACTATTAGCTGCTAACTTATTGTAGGAACTTGTATTGCACTTAAATTATAATAGTGACATTAATAATTTGAGGAATCTACATGTAGAATTATTGCACATGTCCCGGAACCTTCAATTACACGTGCAACTGTATGAATTAGTTTTTGTACTGGCATATCCTTGAACAGCTGTGATAAAAATAAAAATAATCCTGGTTGGATTATTTAGTTTGCCAAAAACACTTACTGCATGTAATACCTGAGAAAACACAGACATCTCGACACATCTGCATACACTCAACGTTAGATTTGGAGAGATAGTCAACGGAACCGAGAATTTTTATTAAAATAACAAAGAAAATGAAACGACCCATCTAATCCATATTTTCGTAATCAACGTTTGCTTTTCTTTTTAAAAGAAGCATTCAAGTATATGCCCCGATTTACTTCATAAAACATATCCATGAAAATACTGCCTAGCAATAATTATAAGCTTTCGCGAGTTGCATTCCGTAGGACATGCATAGTTTTTACATGTACATGTATATGTTGACACATCATACAAGTATGTCCAGATCAGTCGGAATTAAGCATGCATCTGCTTTGAAAAGAATTATATTTCTCGTGCACTGAAACGTAAGCACGTACTAGTATTATATATTGATAGACTAATTCGTTCTTTCATGCCAAGCACAAGTTCGATACGAAAGCCCAGTCTGGTGTATACTGTACCCACTGTGAGTTCCATAGCACATCAATGTTATTAAGACATCAGGCACTCCTCGTATACAACCGAACACATAGCATTATTATGAATTGGTACTAACGAGCGATGCACCCCACTCTTCGCCTGTCTGTTCAATAATCATTCTTCAATACGGTGTTACGTGTGCACGCGGATCGATTAGGGTAAACTCGTCCCTTGCCAGAACTCGGCACAACCTTGAATACACAAATAGCTGGTATGTATAAGACTCCATCGATTTTCACTTTGGTGTATTGTGATCATTGTGATAGGTTTTCCTTTGGGGGAGATTTCTTGTGGGGTTTGGGTTGGGTTTTTTTCTCCCAAACAGTTGTGAATTCATATCCTAGAATGGAGAGAAATGATCTCAGCTTCTTGATGTCTGTAATGAGATTGATCGAGGGAAAACATATTAACGTTCAAATTGGCTGTAATTTGATATAAATGTTTCCGCTTGATAATTGTCGGTATGCGACCTTCTCGTCTGGATATCGATATGATTTCAGAAAGAATATATGTTGCTTTCTCGATGCCAATAATCATTAGTCTTGAAGCTTGTCAGCGTTAACTTGTTCTAATGTCGTTATTATCAAATCGCTATATACTAGTAATGATATCCTTGTATCCTTGTTACGATGCTTTTATCAGCGTGCAATAATGTTTTTTAAACATTCAATATTACAATAATTAAGCATACTATTGCCATAGTACGTTGATGATATGTTACATTCATATATAGAATATCTCAACACATGATTTCTATGAGGGGGTGGAGAATACATTGAGTATTGAATTGTACCACCTGAGTGCATTGGGGTCTTCATGGGTAACTTTAATATCCCAGTATTACAAGATGACATCTACGAGTATTCAGTAAGGCCGGATGGAGATGTATGTTCTTCCTGTACATGCGCATACGTACGGTCTGACTTCGTGCGTAAATGTATTTGGTGCTGCGCTGCCTGGAATATTCGCTCGCTCTTGAACTGGCGACGTTCAACGGCAGCTGGTAACCATCGTATCTTGAGAGACAGTTTCCCCCAAAAAAAACCCCGTTGGGGTGTTTTTTTTGCTCTTTTATGTTTACAAGAATATTAGTTGCCTGACACGATCTCTCTCTATATATATATGTAGCAAAGCTCTTAAATTGACAATCATGGTCAACTACAATCAATATGTGCGACATACAATACTACATGTGCGTTACACTTCTCTAACCTACAAACCTGGGCCCGTATTCTCGAAACTCCCTTAAGCCTTAAGAACTTCGTAAGTACTAAGAATGTGCCTAACTGGTTGTCTGCTTATGTCAATTTTAAAGCGATCTTGTCTGCCTAGATGTGTAGGTAAAGAAGTTTCGCGAATAAGGACTCTGGTAAGGTACAGGTACAGTACGTAACGCGTGTATAGTCTTTAACCAGCTGATGCCGCGCAGCATAATTATGAACATTCTCGTGTCTCTCTATCATAATACTAATTAGAAGACGAATAATCATAAATATGTGTGATGCGCCAGGCTTGAACTAGGGCTCGTGGCGCGGCAATATAAATTATACAGTAACAGTGGACAGTGCGGAGGAAGAAGCAGTATACTGTATACTAGTACATGCGGCAACTATTGAAGTTTAAAGACAAGACGCAACGGAACGTTTCCGCATGCATTAACGAAATTGTAGGAGTGCAACAGACAGTTATAGTACAGAATAAGAGCAGTGTATTGACGCTCAAGTGTCGATGTAACTATACTATGCTGAAAGTGTATGATGTGCGTTAAATTATACGATACACCATACATCAGTGAACTATCCGTACTACTAGGACACGGGATAACATTGCATTCTCCACACTTCCCGGTGCAAATTGATTGACATGCTAGTAATCCACGTACATGCATTTTGCATCTTTTCCTGAGCTCCAGACCATAGCGAGACAGGCAGGTCAAGGTTAATGACTGCTTACTGGCATAGTCTAGATAAGCTCAGGTAATACAAGCGGAAATACCTACTAGCAACATTAGATTCCTGTGGTACCAAATTGCTATAATGATTTGGTGGATGGTATACATTAATCGTGCATGTCCAATGTCTAGGAAATACTGGTATAGCAACGTAATTGGTTTTACATATATAGCAACGTGGCGAAATCAATGTTATAATGTATGCATTTTTCGGCCGTGTATACGAGGTATAACACTGTTGCATTATGGTCTTGTATCGACTGATGTTGTGGAACACGTGAAATAGGTTCCGTCGAGTGAGACATGAAGCAATGGTATAGTACTGTACTAGTCTGAGAACGTTCATATTATTATTCTTGGTACTGTATTTAAATGCATTGTTGACCAACTATACTTCTTACCAAAAGCTTTATATACGGACATTTCAGAAGCAGTAATAAACTTCCCTTTCAACATTTGAAGCAAGAAATAACAGTTATTATTACGAAATGTCTACATGTAGTTACTAGTATAAACAAAAAAAACATTTGGTCGTCCTTACACACATTATTTACAACTTGACCTTTATTTCCTGTCCATCCCAGATATGTGTAAAAGCATTCCTTCAAACTGTTATTGACAAAATGTTTCTCCATTTTGTACGCATATATACACGAAAGCATGCACATAGCTGTTAGATCGTGTGCCTTTATAGTAAGACCGGCAAGCGAGCATCATGTCTATACATGTAATGCCGCCAACGTCTAAAACGCATCTAACGGAAATCAGCATGCAGTTTTCCTTACGTATATTTCCAAATAATTAACAATATCAAACAATCAGACTCGTTCATGTTGTAAGGTACCGTACGTATTCATACGTGCTCAAATAACGCGAACATTTCGGCGGGAGAACCTGGGCAGCCGAAGACCCGGTGTATATCCGCCAGCTGGTATTGTCAGGGAACGTAGGCATCAATCGTAATTAACGATGATATATACATACCTGCAGAGATTATACCGACAGGGTCTTCGCGGTATTGATATAATCTCCTCGGTAAGTACGGAATTGACATACTTTTCTAATGGCTATTTACATCGGCATTAACCTCTGTCACGTGCTGACAGCTTAGAAGACGTGTGGGAGTGAAAGAACGCTCGTACGAAGAAGCTCCTCGTGGCGATTGTACGTTTACTAATCATCCGGAATATTTAGATTTCACCTCCTCCTGTTTTGTCGATGGCTATCCTAATGCATTAGTCGATATGCGGTGTTTGTGAATTATGTGTTGGATTTCGTTACCATCCTACGGATGATAACACTTTAGATGAATTAGCATCTGTATTTACGCCGAGTGTGATCTTTAAGCATCGAGGGTGACACTGGTGCAGCGCGTTTGAAACCAGCTACTAACGTACTACCAACTGTCGGGTGGTACCTGTAGCTCATTGTTCCGTGTCTACATTGCTTGGGGTCGCGCGATTTAAAGATGTAATTGTTCATGGCAAAACCATGTTTCATTAACTACAAAATATGGAGTGAAAGAAAGAGGTGAGAGAGACAAACACACACATGGAGAGATAGAGAGAGAGAGAGAGAGAGAGAGAGAGAGAGAGAGAGAGAGAGAGAGGGGGGGGGAGGGTGGGAGAGGACATTTACAAACAAAATAGTATCACGATAATTCCATTAAATACACCAGTTGTAAGTGCTCATTCAGGGCTGCCAACAGCCAGCGGAACAGCTTATGATGAATTGGTGTCAGTATTTCCTCCAGTGGATTCGCAGAGTCAATATCCACTGTGACGAGTTAGGCATGTACACACAATATGTACATTGATGAAGACCTACATGTAAATGTACACTATGATTGTAGTATATTCCAAGAACCTACAGCTATACCATAGCCATGGCCATTGTCTACGTACATGTATAGTAATTATTATAATAGTAAGTGTATAATGTAATGTCAGTGGCAAGATTTGCGAATCCGCCGAGATGTAATTACGCTAAATGTGTTGTTTTTTGTTTGTTTTTATTAATTTGTGTTTATTGTTTGGTATGCTACATTCGCACAACTTTTAATCTCGCTTCTCAACGATAAGATATTAATGTCCATATACTGTTGATGTGACGATTCAAGGCCGACAATCTTTTCGCGCCATCTCACTGTGTTTCTCTCGCTATCTCTCTCTCTATATATATCTCTCTCTCTCTCTATATATATATATATATATATATATATCTCGCGCACACTCTCACTCTATCTCTCATTGACAACTGCATGCCACGCATAGCTGACAATCGATATTGTGTGGGGGTTGGTGGGGGGGGGGGGGCATGATGCAGTTTCCCAGCCCTTACCCCTACTTCCTCGACCCTCACCCTCACCCTCACAGTCAAGTGACTGCTGATGACCATACAATTTGTCCTGATTACATGTTGCCACTCCGTCAAGCAGGGTGTTGTTGACGACTGGATAACATGTCCACTCTGGCTTGCGTTACAAGTACTTCTTAAACGCCATACACAATGTTTATCGCTGGCATGATTTGGGAGTGGTGCCGACTTGAATTAAACATTCAAATCCCCATTAATTACGAACTCTCCTTCTTGGGATATCCATTGCGAACACTGACTGCTTACTTGAATTGTTCGTGCGTTGTGGACGCTTGTATATTGATGTAGTGGGAAGTCCCGGGATGGGGTAGGGGCGGGGTGGGCGTGAGTGTGGTGGAGATGGTGGTTGGTGAACTTACTTAGTTGTTTAAAGGCATACTATCACAGATTAAGTTGTCGTTTTGGAGTGAATTGGAATTTAAAATGCACTGTACATGCAAATAGAACACATATAATCACTTTTGTACCTCCAAATATCGTTTCACGGCTGTAGGATAGGTAAGATGCCAATGCAGTTAATTTCCGATAAAGCCCGAATAATCGTTGTAATTACGTATAACATATCAATTGTCTATAGTATAATTTTCTAAAGGGGATAGCTCTAATCATTGAACCGGGACAGAATAACGTTTCGAGATGTTCAAATGACAAGAAACATGTAAGTATAGCTACGTAACTATACTCAATTAAAATATTAAAATATTAAAAACCAGTGGGATGTATGGAAAATGTAGCTGTTTACCCAATGTACTTGTGTAGACACATCAAATGTACATAGTTTCAGTTAAAAATACGGTATACCATGAAATATGTAAACAAAGGCGTGATAGTATGCCTTTAAGTAGAGAGGTGAACATGTTTAGAAAGGTCATAGGTAGGAGGACTACACAAGGCCAATGGAGACGTGTCGCCAATCAGCGGGAACTGAATCGATGGACTGCACTGAATATACTTCCATTTCCCTGGATTTTCAGATTCACACTGGAAATGGTTTTCCCATATTAAGGATGTATGTAGTTTTTCTGATGTTCTTTTCAAGAATGTATTCTTACAATTTATGTTTACAACGTTCCGTCCTCGGTAACTACTTCAATGACAATAGTTGTGTTGGTAAATTGTTCTAGGAATCACTATGTCATTATTTGTTATACATTTCTGCAACAAGGCAATCAGTATGTACATGATATACTCTACCATTATCGAAACTCTGTAATAATAATTACGTTCTTTTTCGTCATTAATGAGGTTTACATGATTCCCCTTAGCAGCTTGTTCGTATTTCTATCCACAAATCAGAATACATTTCGCCAGGATCAAACGTTAACGGTGCCGTGTCAATTTGGCATCCAAAGAGTTAAGCATATCACATTTAGAATACGCACATACACGAAGGGTTAATGGGTGCGTTGGTACTGGTAGATATACATGTGCGCGCGCACTCATCTCCATTTCCATGAGTGCAGTCATAAAAACGTTCGTGTTACAAGTCCACACACATTATATTTAATTCTTGTCCCATTGGTCGCGTAACTTCATCAGTTCTTATGATCATAGTATACTATTAAAGTTGTTTATTGTCGCCTAAATCTCGCTAAGTATGCGTGCACTTCACTTACTAGTATTTGACTTCCGGAAAAGCAGCTGTTAGTTATACTTAGGTATAAATCACGCACACGAATATCAAAACATAACAACATGTGCAAGCTACACATCGTTGTGAAAATCATTCGCTAACGGCGCATGTTACGGCAGGAAGGGAAACAAATAGTATATCGTATTTGTATACTTTGGGTGCATTCCTGGCATTCGTGAAAACGTCGTGTTACTGTGCGGTAGACAAGATTATCTCCCACAGGAACAGGGGCCGTATTCGCGAAACGTTTTTAGCTAAGAAGATTCTTAAGTAAAGTCAGCAAAACATGCAACTCTGGACAGATGGCAAAGGGATGCTACGTGGGACGAAACAATGCTGGCTAAACTCATTCAATAATCTCTATAGTTGCATGACTGTCTAGGAAATCATACTGCATTTAGTAGCTCGCTGTCACCTAATGTGTCGAGGAGACCGAGTCCTGTCCAGGTAAACACGATTTGTTTCTAGACGCGATTATTATTCTTCGTCGATGTCAACAATAACAATAAAGGGGGCCATTGTTTTAAACTAACGAATGGTCCCATACTTGTCTTAAATGTTTTAGTAAGTTGGCATATACCTAAGAAAATTCTCAGTAAAGACGTTTTGAGAATATGCCACTTACAAACGTTCTTAGGACATGAATTGTCTTAGCTAAGAATGCTTCGAGAATACGGTTCCTGGTGATTATACTCTTGCTCCCGTAACCACCGTGGTCTGTCCCTTAGTGTAATAGCGTCCGTGTCTACGGACAGCGTTAATATAGGGACTAGATGGAACTACATGAAGTATAGGGAGTGTAAGGAGACACGAGATTCATTCAAAATCCGGTGGCATAAACTGGCCAAGTATGTTAATGCGAAACGAAAACACGTCATGATATAGACTCCATTCATAGCAACTATTGCAAGCATCATTAGCAACCCCGCTTTAATCTACATGAATAATGATATGTTCGTGGTTCTTTCTTTCAAAGCTACAGTTCCATTTTCAAACCATGCCTTATCGATGTTCTATATATCTAATGCTATAGCTTCAAGTAGGTGTCACCGAATGCCTGTTAACGGAAATGATATCCAGACGAGACTTACAGTGCCTACATATATATCTAGAAGCCTGCGCAAAGCCTTCCCGGTTAAATTAAATCACTCTCGCCTGTAGTCAAATACACCCAGACGGAGTTTATCTCAGTAATAATAATAATAATGTTAATTGTATAGAGAACTCATTGACGTTCACATTATTGCCGTGGTCAATGAACAAATTCGTGTGCATTCATATTTCATTCTCAACTCCCTAGTAAGTATACAACCCAAACAGCTATATGTTCAGAAAGTTGGCTATCATGTCACGATCTCATTTTACCGGGTACCAATTTCATCTGAGTGACCAGTTATTTATTGTTTTCATACGTCGCATGTCTAAGGTGTGGAGGGGCAGGATGGAACCCAATAATATACTCTCGTGACACCCATTCACATAATTATGGCCTGACCCGATCTTGCTCAACTTCCAACTGCAACGTGTCTAAGTTGCACACGGCGGGGCAATGCACCAACACATATAAAGCCAACTTGATACTAGTATAACATTCATCACGACATTAGTGCCACCCGTACAAGACGGAAGCTGGCACCCATGGCATGCTACCCTAGGTGGGTCCGGTCTTCCGAAATCGGCCACGTCGAAAGGCGACCGGAAAAACACTTAACCCACCAACAACATGACATTCCTGAAATACATATTGTGCGTTACAAGCAACTATCAACGTTAATTAGTATAATAATATCATTAGTCATTAATAGTTTGAGACAGAAATAAACCTGTTGGGTTGTAGTATTTGTTGGATCGGGGTTGAATATCCGCATTCAAGATTACTACAGTCATGTAACGCATTGCATGCATGCACATGTATGTATGGTTGTACTGGTGAAATACTACTACCATACACTTGACGTGAAAGACAATATATACATGTGTATGTGTGTGTGTGGGGGGGGGGGGGGGTATTTGTGTGTGTGTGTGTGTGTGTGTGTGTGTGTGTGTGTGTGTGTGTGTGTATGTATATATACATGTTTACGTGTGGTTAGCAGTGACAACAACCGTACACATGTAATAATTTCTATAAAATCTTACAAATATGCCTTTCGATTCCAATGCGTGCATGTACCATTTGGCTGGCCATAGCTAGTGATTGTTTTATTGAAAGAATGCTCAATTTGCTAACTTTATTCACAGAGATGGCGAGCTTCAACAGTCGCTCCCAGACGTGAAGTAATTCCTCCGAAAATTGATATCAGGTGCACAAAGTTCCGCATAATATAGACGTTTCAATGTTTCTACAGAAAAAAATATTTAAATTCCTACGGGAATCATACAGGAGAGCGGTTCAACATACTAAACATGGGGTAATCAAAGTCCGTTAGTACTGAAAATGTTCGTCTTTTTTCTTCGTCTTATTTGTCTCTATTACAAAGTGTATAATATGGACACACACATATCAAATACTGGCCATTTTTATTATTGAGATAAAGCGTAAATTTAGTATGGAAAATATATATCAATATAAAGGTGACGTCATAAATATAATATATATATATATACAGGGATCGCAATAATAATGCAACTAACAATGAAAGATCATTTGTAAAATTTAAATAATTAAATACGGGCCGGAGTAAGTTGTAAAACAACCACAATTTACGACACTGACCCATGCCACAACATGGGTATGTATACTGTAGATGTATCCCAGAAGTAAATGTTTGTATTCAAACACACACGCACACACACACACACACACACACACACACACACACACACACAGTAGTCCGTGAATATTCAATTGTAATAAATATATACACGTTAAGTTCACATACATGTACAGTGATATCATGACAAAGAAAAATTGAAAGAAAAGTACGCCTTATTAAATGTTGAATCGATAGTCAATTTATCTCCTGGGATTGGTCTCTACCAATGACACCATGAGAAGTCACCGCTAGACGGACTCATAACTGTTGGTGCAGCTTTGTCAAAATCATTACGGAAAGACATTCATTGCACTCTAATTTGGGCCGGATTTGTTTCCAATTACGGTGCGAATTAGGACCCTGTGTTCTTCAATCAACCTGCCCTGTATATTAACTTTCCGGCATCGCGACCTAGATGGAAACGAAATGTAAATCCGAAACCCAACGTTGTTTGCAAAATTCTTATTTGCAGAAACAGATGATATTCCAGTAGTTTTAAGTCATATATTATAGTTTACTAGTACATGTATGTAATTCGTAGTCAACTATTAAATTATTACATTAATTCATGTAACACAGTTTGGAGTGGTCGCATTAGAACACATATATTATCGTACGAAACAAAAAATGCTTACGGTATGGCAATGGTTAGATGGTGCTTGAGAGAACGTCCAGTGAGTGTGAGGACATTTCGTGGCTATATATCGGCATCATGAGCTTCTCACAATCCTTGCTCCAAATCACCGCTCCAACGTCTCCCCGTCGAAGGCAAGGATTGCCGCTAATTTCCCCATTTCCTCTAGCAAGTCGTGAATGTTTTCTTTACGTGACTCTGCTTGCGCCGCGGTCGGTGATCATCTATGGGATGTCCTGAGATGAGGGAACTGAAGATCAATTCTTTACACCGGTGCCTGGATAACCAGCCGAACTAGTAAACACACGTGTACGTGATCAATGTATGCACGCCTTGTATAACGTCTCGTTTACTCTTTCTCTCGCACTCTCTCTAAGATGTGCGGCACAGATACACTGATTAAACGAGTGATTACCACGTATAGTAATCTCACACACTCCTCCCCAACTACATGTAAGACGTGGAGGAAATTCCAGGCGTTGGTCCAGACGCACTAGTCTTCATGGCGTCATGCATGATTCTCACTGACTTAGAGAATCTCATCCTATACATTTACTCCGCAAATTGTGTCCCCCTGCTGGGATAATCATATGAACTGCTATAATTATAGAGAGCACTTCTTTCAGTAATAATGCTGCCAATTGATTCACTTTATGCTACCCGGTCTGTGTACGTCGTACAATGGCATTCCTGGTACATGTATATGTTTTAGACGTATTTGACCAATGTTCCAAGTACAAAATAGGTGCATTGATATACTCTATACACGTACATATTTATTTATAATTATATAGTAAAGATCGAATATGTCGTATCATATCTAACACGCTTTGCATAATACGTATTGAGTAACTTTGATTGGTTGTTTGTACGACCTTGACCTAGCGTGTCCCACGTAAACCGCAATCAACACTAAGTTGCTTTATTCATAACATTTCACTAAGACTTTGACCGTAATAGTTTAAGCATGTTTCTACATGCCATTTACTGAATGCTACTGTTACAATAATATATGATATTTGAACCGCTCTTGTCACTACCACAGACACAAAATGCGTGGCAACCATCTACTTAACGTACATTCCGAGATCAAAACGAGCATCAAAACTTGGCAAATCGAATGTAATCCAATCACCTAGATCTGACGACGAATAGAACAACCTCTACTGACTTACCGGTATGTTCTCTCCGTTCGAGTTAATATGATTTTGTTTTCAAAATACCCTATCTATAGGGAGTGTACATGTAAGTAGACACGAGATTGCCCGAGATTCATTCAAAATCAGGTGACATAAACCGGTCAAAGATGTATATGCGCTACGCATTCACATAAACACGTCATGATACAGACACAATTCATAGCAACCATTGCAAGCGTCAGTAGCAACCACGCTTTAATGTTGACAAAATGTGGTCTATAGATATTTTCGTGACTCTTTGGAATTGTTTTTTCAAAGCTACAGTTACATGCCTTTTCGATGTCCATGTCAACGGAAATGGTTTCTAGACGAGAGACGTACACTCCCTATTGTGAAACCCAGCCGTAAAATAGATCAGATTGTACGATGTAAATGCATGGACTTTGCAAAGCATGTGTTTGGAAATGTGCCTGGTAATTTCAGAACGTTCTGTGTCTAGTAGCACATGCGTATACATGTACCTATTTGCTATGATCGAACTACCCAAAACAACGTTATTGATTAGTGGAGATGTGGGTTTTTTTGTTGTGGGTTTTTTAGTGGAGATGATTTCAATGCCTTGAAAGTGATCATATTTCTTACAATGGTTCGCGCGCAAGCAGCAGGAATATGGCTAAGACGATTATATACCTTACCTCATGTACACCTGACTATTCACCTGAGCAGCGTGTGGGATGTAAATATTGCATACCATATGCTATTGAAACATCAGTTCGTATACCATGCATGTAAGTATAGTCTTTCCCCATCAACGATCTATTTTAAATCCCCAATTACAACTTAAGCCTCAATTACTCGCTTCATCAGTCGGACCTTAAAGGGGCAACTTCATACTTGCACGTATTTTTTTGTATTTTTTTGTTTTTCTATATAATATTAGAAGTTAGTAAAAAAAATATAAAAAAAATATAAAAAAAATATATAACGCTACATCGCCAATGTAAAACTAGAGTGTTTCCCCGTCTAAATATAGACTAGCCTAT
>JAULBO010014908.1:0-12337 GCA_032355325.1 Clypeosectus delectus | reverse complement strand
GATAATAATATAGACCATATCCTCATACACTCATATAATAACTGCTATATATATATATATTATATATCTACTTACGCATACCCCAAATACTAGTACTAGTATTACGCCACTAATGAAGTACATGACATGTACATACTGAATGTACTATAAGATACCAGCCTGCAATGAATGCTGCCTGCATGCAGACTGTCAGTGAACATGTATGGTATATGCACCTAATGGAGATACTTGCACAGAACGCATGCATGCGACAGCTTGCTGTCTATCAATATTATACAATACAAAGCACTACTACTAGTATGCGACAGTTTGCTGACTGCACATGCAGTTGGTAAAATATTCATGTTATTATAGTGAACGAATACAAAGTATGTAGCAGTTTACCGTCTGCATGATATGACAGCATACCTGGACCCGAGGTTGCTAAACTGGTTTGAGCACGATTCCATGCTCAACTCGAGGTTTTGTTCACACAACTCCATACATGGCATGTATATTATTTGAGTCTGAGCATGAAATCGTACTCAAAATGTTTAGCAACCTCGTGGCAAGGTATGTAATGAGAGTATGCAAAATAATGTAACAGTTTGATGACTGTCGATAAGCATTGATGTGCATGATATATAATGACAGCCTATACACTCGTCGGGACACTAATGTTAATGCTTATAGTGGTTAGCCGTCGCTAATGTTGCCGTAATCTCAGTAATGATGATATATATTTCAGCGATGGCTGACAATTAGGGGCTAATACAATTATTATCTGCGCTTCGAGCATGTATTTCCGCATATAGTCAGCGCATAATAAATGTACGTTATTTCCTCAGCAAACTGTCAAATACTTTGTATTATGTCATATAATTATATTTCACTGACAGTCGGCACATCATTCTGTCACCTAATACATTCATTAGGAGCACACTTCTATGTATAATTTGTATGCTAAACTGCATATATATTTCATCATGTATGCCATCTATGTATTGGTCATCCTCGCACCCCAGGGGTACTTTATTCCGTATATATACACTACATTGTAGTATATAGGGAATAAAGTACCCCTGAGGTGCGAGGATGGGTATTGGTAAGAACAAGGTGAAATATGGCCGACATGTAAAATTATCCTCAGAGGAAATAACGTCAATTGCCTTACTTTCTAAGCTTACCTAGGTACCTACAGTGTACATAGCTCTACATAAATATACAAATATATTTCCTATGGCTTCAATAATGCACAGGAGCCTTCATGAATTTGGGTTCAGAAACGCCATACATTAATTAATTATCTTACTTCGTAAATAATATTATGTGATATACCGTACATAACAATTCATGATGTTTCACTTGCTATTAGTAAAGAATATTGAAGTTAGGTGTTTCTGAGCCCAAACTCATGAGGGCTCATACAGGGGCGGATCCAGCATTTTCGGAACAGGGGGGTTCACTTTGATAAATGCTTTTAAAAAGGGGGCACTTTGTCATAAAAAGGGGCACTTTGTCATAAAAAGTTTGAACCCCCTGAACGGATCTGCCACTGTCATATGTGCATAATGTGCTGATGCCATCGAAACTATATATGGATGAACATTAACCTGCTTACAGAGGTTTTCACGAGGACGCACCATACGGTTAAATATAGTATACATAGAGATAAATAATGACGTAAAACATAAATACACTGTACATGTATACTAACTTACTAAGTATACAGATGGAGAAAGGGATATTTACCGCTGCTTCTTGAAATGATTTATGATAATTGAACACATTTTGACTGACTTTCTTTAAAATACCTATCTCTTTAAAATCCTTCTCAACCTATTTCTACAATCGAAACAACATCGAATTATTTCCCCCTTACTCGAATACCCCCTTGGACCTCGCTCAGGGGAATCGCGTAGCGATTTAAACCAGTAAACAGGTCTAAATATTCGTGTATAGTCTGTTTAATTAACGTTGTGTTGTTGTCATATTTAAATGTTTATAGATCAGTTTACTTTACATTTAATTTCAGGCACCGGGCCTCTGAAGTGTCCTCCTCCAAAGTGAACTTGTTATGTGCTGGACACGAAAACGACTCGGGTAGCGATTCCTCCGTCACACCACTTTACCTGGCCTGTGAGAGGGGATACACGGAGATCGTCTCACTGCTGATCAGCGCAGGTATATACTGCACCGAACACATTGATTCTAGTGTGCAATGCATATAGAAATGAAATATGTATAGTACGCAATACCATTATTTTATTGTAAAGCCCCGCCGGGGACCCGTTGCACAGACCATTGTAGAACAACTGTAGCCTACAATGATCGTAAGCTGAACACGTTCTATTGTAGCCGGAGCCCAGTTACTACAATTGTAGGGCTGCACTAGTTCTGAGAAACGAGGCCCAGACCATTAACCTGCCATGCCTTTAATTCATCACTATACAATTTTGGATTGCGTTATAAAATATATATTATATATTTCATCGAGGAATATGTTATGAAATTATTATAATTATAATAAAGTTTTATGAATAATTTCAGGATGTGATACGAGCATTACTCGCAGCCAGAATGGATGGAAACATCGCAAGTATACTTCGCTGCATATCGCCGCACAGGAAGGACATTCTGATGTAGTCCGTCTCCTCTGCCGGGCAAGTGTCGACGTCAACGCTAGGGAACACCTCAACAGAACGCCGCTGATGCTGGCCTGTGAAGCGGGACACTTGGACGTCGTGAAGGTGTTGCTGGAACACGACGCGGACGTCGACGTTACAGACACCTTCGGACAAACGTCTCTCTTCTACTCACTCCAGGCGAGTCAGAGATGGGTGAAGAAGAAAATGGAAGGTTCCTACCAGAAGGTCGACAACGATTCGCCCAACAGGAAGTGGCGATCCGCCGTCGCCCCGTGCGATGAGAGTTCGTTCAACGTGGATGTCGTTGAGAAATTGCTCGAGGCTGGTGCTGAAATGAACACCACGGAAAACTTGGGCAAGCATTCGCCCATTCTCTATGCAATAACATACGGACATTTAGATGTTGTGTATGTACTGCTGAGACACGGAGCCAGGCTCTGTTCCAGTGACGTCAGCGTAAAACACTTGAAGTGGACTGATCTGTCAATGCTCAAATTACTGTTGTCGTATTCTCAGGAGTTTCATGAATTGTACGAAAGGATTTTACGACAGCGGTCAGATATTGTCGAAGGCGACGTGCTGTCATTAGATATTCACTTACAGGAGCCGGACAGTCTACTGAAACAGAGCAGACGTTCAATAAGACGGAGACTGCAAAGCAGAACTCAAAGGTCAATCCTACCCATGCTGCAGACTCTGCCACTTCCGGTGTCGCTAAGGCAGTTCTTGTCCTTGCAGGATGTGCACTGCTTGGTATTTGGCAAAACTGCCAGTTATTCACTATGATGGGCGAACGTGCTGGAAATTAAAGTATACTATTATTATGTTTGAGTTACCATTTGTAAATAGAACAAAGAGATACGTACAGTGGTTTTCTGACAGTCCTAAAATAACATCACTTCACATATAGCTGGAAATAAATTACATTTCTCAGCACGAACCCCATTGTTTTCATTCATGAATTTGGTGGAAATTATCAGCCATGTTATTTTTAAAAATGCGTTGTACCAACTTTATGAGACATCAGTGTTACAATATTGTGGCGTTTAGAACATGAAACTCTCTTACATGAAACAACTATGTCCAAGCATTATAGGATATGCTTTCGATATGTCTTTTAAGAGGCCAACCTCGCAACAAAGCTATTTTCTCATTTCTATGTGAGGCATTATTCGGAGGATTGCTTGCCCTAATACTAATGATATGAATAGTAGGCCTATAGATGCGACAAGGCGATGAATAGTAGGCCTATAGATACGACACGGCGATGAATAGTAGGCCTATAGATACGACACGGCGATCGTGTCGTCCACTAATCGCAGTTGAGGTACAGTATCGTACAGAGAGTGTACTATATAGAGTCATTTTATTCACCGCGTGACCGATGCATGAGGTACTGCTTCTGCTGGCGTGTCATCAAACACGAGATAACCGTACATACACAGGTGAGCGCGACTCCGTGGCTGTTTTCGATTATATGGTCGGAGTACTCCGAGTACAAGGATTTCTAAATAAAACGATGCGAACCATGCTCGGAGTGTGTGGTCACGTGACGAATTTATTCGCCCCTCGTGCTCTCGGTTTTGCCGGGAGTACACGGATTTCCAAAATGGCGGCCAGTAAGGAAATCCTTTGGTTTGGAAATTGTCAATAAGCATTCATTTATTAACATTGAATATCACATCAGTCCCAAGCGAATACTTTAGTAACCTATAACATATAGTGCACATAATCAACTCATGCGTCGTGCGTGACACTGTGTACTTTATGCGATAGCTGACAACACGGTAAAATTAATATGTCCGAAAACTAGGCTACTGGCTTCATTTCTTTTCTGTTATCCAGTTTAACCAATAATTAGGCTTCCAACCATACATATTTTGGCCAGCATGCTCAATTTAGGAACGTATATTATATTTGTAAATCCTTATCGACACACAACTGTTGTGGAGGGGCATTAACACAATATGAACTGAAAAACATTATAGAAGAGGATATATGTATTCACTGTACGCCATTTTAGGAGTATCCGACAGTAGGATTTCCCCGTTCGATTTGTTATCGTGGTGAGTACTCACTGCGCATGCGCTTAGTGTTCCATTGGACAACGAGGATGTCATAACCGAAAACAACCACCGCGAGAGGGCACAGGGAACCAGGTCTAGGTGAGCGCTGTTGAATTCATTGAATGCTATGAAATTAGGGTATACTTGCCCTCGATCGAGTTCATTTATTCCACACTATACATGTAGTATTAGTCCTTCCACTTATTGACTTAACTGCTAGAATTAATAAGACCCGTCAGGCCTGTATATAATTATATAAATACATGGGAACGATGCCATTGATATTTCTATACCACATAAAGTGGGATATCTCAAAACTGAGGCAATACATTGTACTGAAATGTACAACCCAAGAGAGAAAATGCACTGGAAAGGCGATATTACACGTGAATGCACGTGCCTCATTGGGTTGTGTGGCGGTGACACTTCAAATTTGCCTTTCCTTGAACGAAGGAATGCCATCGATAGATTCGATACTATATAACTTTAAGGTGGACTCTGACGGTGCGATTTGTAGACTACAACGTGTATAGCATGCAACTGAATAATTATGAGTGAGAACCATATGCACGAATCGCAACTATTCCAAGTCGTATACATGTACTACAAGTCGAAGCACCGCGAGAGTCCATATTTAGGGGAGCTTTATTTATACATCATATAGTGCAGTCACGCTATTGATAGCTCCTATAATCTGTACAACACTCGCAAATATGGTTAGCTCCACGCACGAATGTATGCTCGAACCTCGTACGCAGGTCTAAATGTAATACACTGTACATACTCCCGTCGCTATACGTCCACGAATTAAAAGTTGAAAGCGATATCTCAAAATACAGCATCACTTGATCATAATCTCATTAAGTACAGTAGGCTACATGTAAGGAAGATTTCCTATGCGAATGACCTTTATGTTGAATGGGTTTGGGTTAGGATGCACACTAGTTTCAGTGACAATTTTACTGCATTTTTATTTGCGATAACGAATAATGTTAATAACTATGAATATCAAGCGTGTTTTTAAATGTTATTATCGTACGTTTTAATTTTTGTTTGTTTTCTGGGATAGGGCCTATTAGAGGGTCCATGGCTATGCCGTGAGAGAGTCGCGAAATTAATAGAAGCCCGCGAAGAGTTGTCAGAATATGCTATATTTTCTGTGTTCTTATTCACAGATATGTATTTCAAATATGTAAGTATAGCTGTAGTGACCATAGGAATCGCCTACTTCCTGTATGTCCCGTTGCATGATGGGATACATGACCAGACAATGGTACGAGGTCTCAGTCAGGTTATCGAAACTACTGGTAAGTTGTCTCGGATCTGCGTTTCGGTTGTCTCCCTTACAATGCTCCAACACAATGCTTCAATACAATACTCTCATACAATACTCCCATAAAATGTTCCCATACTAATACTATGCTCCCATACAATACACCCATGCAATGCTCCCAACCGCCTCCGTGGCCTAGTGGTTAGGGCGTCGGCCGGGAGAGCGGAAGGCCGTGTCTTGGGATCAAATCCTCGGCCGCGTCATACCAAAATACGTAAAAGATGGTACTTGTTCCCCTGCTTGGCGCTCATTCATTCATGCATACTACATACAATGAGTGTACAATCGTACATACACTACATACACTACATACACTACATACACTACATACACTACATATATGATATACAGTGTACAAGCCGTGTTATGAGCACGTTTTTGAAAGCGATTTTACAGCAACATACCATACAATGGCCAATGCCTCACGTACAATATACAATGATGTCCCATAAAATGCTCATATACAATGCTCGCATACTATTCTCCCATACTATACTCCCACTCAATACTATCTCATACAATGCTACCATACCATATACAATGCTGCAAATGTTCGTGCTTCAAACTGTACGCATCTCGAATACGTTGATATCGGCTGTAAGCATTGCAACACCGGAGATATATTTCAGTTTTAAAGGCATACTATCACAGATTAAGTTGTCGTGGGCGAATTGAAGCCGCATATATGAGCCCGTTCTTGAAAGCGACTTTAAGCCCCAATTAACAACAACAACAGGGGCGATTTGGAGGTTAAAATGCAAAGTACATGCACAGAGCATACATATAATCACTTGCACTTGCACCTCCAAATATCGTTTCACGGCTGTAGTAGGTAAGATGATTTCTTTGCAGTTCATTTCCGATAAAGCGCGAATAACCGTTGTAATTACGTATAACATGTCACTTTTCTATCGTCTAATGTTCTAAGGGGGATAACTCTAATCATTGAAACCCGTCAGTATACCGATCCAGGATGTTCCAAAGACAAGATAAGTATAGCTACGTAGCTATAATTCATTTAAAATATGAAAATATCACAAACCAGTGGGATATGTGGAAAATGTAGCTGGTTACCCAATATACTTGTGTAGACACATCAAATGTTCATTCCTTCAGGTAAAAATACGTTAGACCATGAACTATGTAAACAAAGCCGTGATAGTATGCCTATAATCGTAATTTTAAGAAATGTAGTATAATTATATGACGCACATAAACATTCAACAGAGTACAGGATCAGCTATCGCATTGGTAGGCCTATGTTTATATTGAAGGCGTCCATATCGGAAGCAGTTGGCTTTGATACTTACATCAACAGCAAGAGAAACATCATTTTGTATTTTATCGAGGACAACAAGCCACCAGAAATGGACGGCCTGGAGGTAAGCTAATTAAGATTATAATTAACAAATTATCATTAAGTAATTATGATTTTGAATATACATGTTCTGCATGGCTTAAATTTTGTGTTTTCATTGTCTTGGCAACTAAGAGAAGTAACTCTCAACCAATACCCGAAGATCCAGAAATTAGACAGATTCGCGATCCGATTGCTTTGAGCCTGAAACTAGGCCGTGCGGATCGCCGGGGTCCACTGTATATATGCAACTATTTCCTTCCGACTCTTCCATTTAGACCGAAGACTACGCTTTTGATGGAGTGGATGTTCGCCTCTATCGACCGACAACCGCTGAAAAGCATTCGCCTTGTGTAATTTACTTCCATGGAGGTGGATGGACTTTACAGAGCGTGGGTACGTGAATGCGTTCCCATGTCTGCCATTTAAATCGGACAGCCTCCGTGGCGTGGCGTATTGGTTAGTGCGGAAGGTCGGTGGTTCGATCCCCGGTCTCGTCATACCAAAAGACGTTAAAAGATCGCACTTGTCAGGGCATGACACTTACTGCTGCTATATTTTACTTGTCCCATCTTAAATATGCTTGTCCCAATAAAGGTCGCACATCGATAGAATAACAGTTTCTCATCAGTTTCAAGATATGATAATTATATAACCGTTTCCCCCACAATTTAGCTTACTTGTCTGGTCGGGCAAATAATTGGGACAACCTACTTGTCCGAAACCAAAAAAAACCACTTGCACCCGACAAGCGGACAACCGCTAGTCCTGCCCTGCTTGTTAATTGCTCTTCTCTTTTGCGCTCAGTATTAACAGGGTTAAAAGCAAGGACTGGTCCGCTCAGTCAGTATAATGTATCTGAGCCGGGTATCTGCGGCATGTTGTCAGATGATATATTGATAAGTATTCCAGTGAGCTAGCACAAGCAGACATATGCACACACACACACACACACACACACACACACACACACACACACACACACACACACACACACACACACACACACACTGACACTGACACTGACACTTGCATGCACAACGCACACGCCGTGATTATCGGTGATATGAGCACGTTCTTGAAAGCGTCTTTAAACCCCATTTAACAAGCCATTTAAATCCTTTGTACCGATGGCGAATCTATCCTGGTACTATACCTACTATTGTACCATGACTAGTGTATCCCGCGATGCTGATTGGTCAGTTGCCCAAAATGAGAGGTGAATAATTGCCATTTAAGCGTTCGGGTTAAAAGGAAATTTTGAGATACTAATTTTAAGGTATGTCATCGCAATTTAACTGAAAACACAAGGGGTGTATTTCCTAAGTATATATCATGGAAACTCATTGTACAAGAGATCTCTTGTCTTTACTGTCACATTGTTTCGCGTTTTTAATTGTCTATACAACCTACCACACCTATTGCAGTGTAATTAGCTCTGCCGGAATTAAATAAAATGTTCTGTTCTGGGAATAATTTCAGATACCTACGATGCCGTTGTCGCGGATCTGGCCCTGGAATCAGGATATGTTTTCATTTCGGTCGAGTACGTATGTACAGACGTGTCGCAAACTATATTTATAAAATATATTGTTGAGAAAAGTTGTCTCTACCTGTAGATCATAAACTGAGATCATAAAACTCATGGATGTTATTGTAGAATTGTGCGATTTTAGCATAATATAGGAAATATCTGGAGTGGACGATGGAGTTCACGAAAGCATTAACTGCTGTCTTATTACCCTTAAAATAACGATTCTCGTATACATCATTTGATGTTTATTTGTCACTGGTTATTCTTAAATACTGTAAAACGGGTATATTTCGCGTCTCGGAAATTTCACGATTTTGCCAAATTTTGCTAATGACATACTAGTATATTACTATATTACCGGTATTATGGGTATAGTACTATATTAATATACGATAGATGTGTTCGTTTTAACAAAACATATATATATTATTTAAAATGTAGAATATGACATTTATGATTTATTATGCATCAAATAAAATTATATATATACATGTACTGTATATATATGGAATGTGATATATAATATTTATCACATAATATGGCTCCTGGGAGTTGGATACGCCATTGGATATTTTCACGTATCCAACGGAATGACGTCACTACCCATTGTCACTACCAATTGTGTCTTCATATTATATGATATAGGTAGCCTATATTATCTTTCAGATATCGTCTAGCGCCTGAACATCCATTTCCTATTCCATTTGAAGATTGCTATAGAGCAACTCTACATCTGATGAAGAATGCTGAGAAATATGGTGTTAATCCCAACAGAATTGGCCTGGCAGGTAAACATCATCTTCGAAACCAACCGCATCCGTGGCGTAGTGGTTAGAGTGTCGGCCCGGAAAGCGGAAGGTCGTGTGTTTAAATCCTCGGCTGCGTCATACCAAAATACATAAAAGATTCATGGTACTAGTACTTGTTCCCCTGCTTGCCGTTCAGCATTAAAGGGGTAAATCAACGACTGGCTGGGAGTCAGCATACATAATGTGTCTGAGTGGAGTACCCATGTAATGTTCTAACAGCGGAACAATATTCCAGTGAACTATCAGTATCACTATACAGACTTGTTCAATACCCAGACTAGCACAAGGGGTCATATGCACATACACGCATGCATGCACTACACACCGGGACCAGCCTAGGCCGAGATACTCTATGCCTTCAATATATGACGACAGAGCTTCTCGGTTTAGTACCAGCCGTGATGTGAGCACGTTCTTGAAAGCGGCTGCACACCAAGTCGCAGACCTGTCCAATTGTTTAACCTACAATGTATCGCGATCTCTCCCTTCAGGCGATAGCGCGGGGGGAAACCTAGCTGCAGCGGTGTCTCTCAAACTGAAGGACGTTGACATCCAGACGCCAGTTCGCTTCCAGTGGCTGATCAACCCAGCCCTGCAGGCCGTGGATTTCAAACTTCCGTCGTACGTTTCCAACAAAGACGCCATGCCCCACTTCCTTCAGCCGGTGGACATGGCGCGATTCTACTGCAACTACCTCGGAATACCGGCAACAGAAGCAACACTGGCGGTCTTTTTGAACAACCAGCACATCTCGAAGGATCTTAATTCGAAAGTTCGTTCGCGCATGGACTACCGACAGATTCCGTCGCGATACCGGGGCGGGTTTAAGGAAGAGACAGTGAAGAACGGAGAGGGGTTGTCAAAGAAGATCCAGACAACACTGGTCCATCCTCATTTCTCCCCTCTGATGGCTCAGGATCTGTCCGGTCTGCCGCCGACTTTCGTCGTAACGGCCGAGCACGATGTGTTGCGAGACGACGGGCTGTTATTTGCCGAGAGATTGAGAAAATCGGGAGTTGATGTGACCTCTTACAACTCTCCCCATTCGGTGCATTCGTATATGTATTGGACATCATTTAGTCCCAGGTACAAAGATGCCAATAACACTATAGAACAATTTATGAAATTTTCGGTGAAACATTTCCAATTGTAAAAATATGCGAATACTATAGTATACATAAATAGCCTACTTATTTATAGGGTTCTCGTGGATCGTTTAAAAGTCTTAAAGTTGTAGACCTTATATCGTGAACATTAAAATGTGGTTGCCAATGTTGCTTGCAATGGTTGGTATGAGTGGTATCTGTGTCATGACCTACTAGTATTTACTGTATGTGAATCCGCAGTGCATTTATATATTTTACCTTGGGCTATCTCGTGTCTACTCTTACACATCCTATATCGTTGGAATAGTGGCTGAAGAGAAGACACCGGCTGCCTGTCCTGGAATACACCTGCTATAGATGTTGAATGATTCGGTCGTCGGTATGAAATGAAATCCTTCAAACCTCGATAACATCGCAGAAAATCGTCAATATGAGCCATTTGTTTCATTATAAAATTGTATTGACGTCATGTTAGTATACCATAGAATCATTTCAAAATAACACGTTCTTTTAGTTGACACAATTTGAACATCCTGGCACTGCATAGCCCGGCTGATACTTGTAGCAAAGTTGTCTATTTTTCAGTTAGGCACTGAAAGAGCAAGATGCAGAGTCTCTGAGAAGAGAGGATGAGAGGGACAGAGAGACACATTTAAAGAGGAGAGAATGTGATACGATACTGAATATATATACTAGTATACACTAGTACATGCATATATATAGCATATTATAGTATATTAGCAGGCCCTATATTATGTTTATAGGAAGATACTAATTTCTTATTTTGTACTTATGTCTGTAAAATCACTCACCAGAACTATCCACACAATAATCCAGGGCCAGAAGAAAAAGGATATGATACAGTGCACAGGGTGGTTCACTCGTCGGCTGAAATAAAGAGGTACTATATAGTAATTGGGGCGAGCTATTGCGCATTACAGTGACCACCTGGTTATAGAGCATGCTATAATTATTTAACGTTGTGCAATTTATAGAGTTAAAGTTGGGCAATTTAATGCACTTTTGGGTAGAAGCATGAAACTTGGTACGCAAGTACTTTGACCTATTATAAGAATTTTAAGAGAAAGACCCAAGTCTGAATACCCACAGGAGGCCGCCATTTTGTATTTCAAAATGGCCACCAATCCCATGCTTATAATATAAATATCCATTATTAGTAGAATGTCCTAGTTACAAATATTACATATATTGTTATTAATTTTAAGAGGTACAGAAGTGGTAAACATATTGCCATCAGTTATCATAGACTGCATTAGCAATATCCAAGATGGCCGCCATAATACAAAGAAATAACAATCCAAATGCATATGCATGCACTTTTAGGTAGAAGCATACAACTCATCAGGTAGTTGATTATGCATAGGCCACATTTGCTCTACGGCAGCCGTACGGCCCCGAAATCGAGAGATCCTGCGGCGGCCGTAGACAATCTGCGGTGGACGCACGGTCGCCCTACGGCGGATCCCTATATTTTCAGGCCGTAG
>JAULBO010014686.1:0-12341 GCA_032355325.1 Clypeosectus delectus | reverse complement strand
TCATATTGTTCAAAACGTATGTGTTCATATGATTTTGGCAATTATATGAGTAAATTAAATCATATACATATGAAAATGAATATTTATTATATGTATATAGGGGAAAAAATAATCATATAATATATATGAATAATGGAAAATGAAGTGTTCATATATTCTCGTAATATATAAGAGAATAGCCCGTATGTTGGGTGGTAAATGGAATTGAAAATACCCGCTTTGAGGACAGCGGGTTCAAAAACTACTATAGGTAGGCAGTGGTTGCCGACCTCGCATTGTTCGAAATATATATTTCGTATAATGATTATATTGGTTACTTATAATAAAGTATATTATTATCCGTACAAATTTGTTTCTCAGTTCTTTTTGAACACGGGACTTGGCTCCGCGGATAATAGGAATATACGCTATTTTAGATAATATCGTTGAAACAAAAGTCAAGTTTCTATTATACATAGAATAACAAATCGTTTCCATATATTATCGTTAATTTTTGGTGGCAGGCAAATATTAGTTTATTACCTGCCTGTAAAGTTGGATTATTATATCGTTACGGTATAATACAAAATGGATTCATATTATTATATGAAAGAAATATAAAATTTATATATAAATTTGGAAGAATTATCATGTGCGCTCGGTTTTATGTTATATATTACCAGAGAGTTATATGAAAAGAGATAAATTTTAAATTTATCATCAAGATGCAAATGATTTAACTTATATTTGGTTAAACAAAAATTGTACAAGTGTGGATACAAAATTTATGTATGTTGGAAATAAAATGATATTTTAGAATGAAATATATGTATATATAAAGACAAAATTATAGAAAATATATTACAATAATTGTATGATCTTCTTGTTATATTGGTAAAACAAGTAGAATTTAAAAATGGAAATACGAATTACGAGTGCTATATAAAAATGGCCGTATTCGAATGGATTTATTTTTATAAATATATTTAAAATTTTTACCCAAAGGCAAAATATTGAATTACATTCAATAATATAAAAAAATGGAATTATATATAAAGTGGAAAATCTATAATATTTATATTGCTTATTTCAATTCAAAAAATATGAATGAAATATGAAAAGAAAACATTATTCTGGTTGATCCTGCCAGTAGTTATATGCTTGTCTCAAAGATTAAGCCATGCATGTCTAAGTACACACGAATTAAAAGTGAAACCGCAAAAGGCTCATTATATCAGTTATGGTTCCTTAGATCGTTAACAGTTACTTGGATAACTGTGGTAATTCTAGAGCTAATACATGCAATTAAAACATGAACCTTATGGGACATGTGCTTTTATTAGGCTAAAACCAAGCGATCGCAAGATCGTTATATTGGTTGAACTCTAGATAACATGCAGATCGTATGGTCTTGTACCGACGACAGATCTTTCAAATGTCTGCCCTATCAACTTTTGATGGTAGTATCTAGGACTACCATGGTTGCAACGGGTAACGGGGAATCAGGGTTCGATTCCGGAGAGGGAGCCTGAGAAACGGCTACCACATCTAAGGAAGGCAGCAGGCGCGTAAATTACCCACTCCCAGCTCGGGGAGGTAGTGACGAAAAATAACAATACAGGACTCATATCCGAGGCCCTGTAATTGGAATGAGTACACTTTAAATCCTTTAACAAGGACCAATTGGAGGGCAAGTCTGGTGCCAGCAGCCGCGGTAATTCCAGCTCCAATAGCGTATATTAAAGTTGTTGCGGTTAAAACGTTCGTAGTTGAACTTGTGCTTCATACGGGTAGTACAACTTACAATTGTGGTTAGTACTATACCTTTATGTATGTAAGCGTATTACCGGTGGAGTTCTTATATGTGATTAAATACTTGTATTTTTTCATATGTTCCTCCTATTTAAAAACCTGCATTAGTGCTCTTAAACGAGTGTTATTGTGGGCCGGTACTATTACTTTGAACAAATTAGAGTGCTTAAAGCAGGCTTCAAATGCCTGAATATTCTGTGCATGGGATAATGAAATAAGACCTCTGTTCTGCTTTCATTGGTTTTCAGATCAAGAGGTAATGATTAATAGAAGCAGTTTGGGGGCATTAGTATTACGACGCGAGAGGTGAAATTCTTGGACCGTCGTAAGACTAACTTAAGCGAAAGCATTTGCCAAAGATGTTTTCATTAATCAAGAACGAAAGTTAGAGGTTCGAAGGCGATCAGATACCGCCCTAGTTCTAACCATAAACGATGCCAGCTAGCAATTGGGTGTAGCTACTTTTATGGCTCTCTCAGTCGCTTCCCGGGAAACCAAAGCTTTTGGGCTCCGGGGGAAGTATGGTTGCAAAGCTGAAACTTAAAGGAATTGACGGAAGGGCACCACCAGGAGTGGAGCCTGCGGCTTAATTTGACTCAACACGGGAAAACTTACCAGGTCCGAACATAAGTGTGTAAGACAGATTGATAGCTCTTTCTCGAATCTATGGGTGGTGGTGCATGGCCGTTCTTAGTTCGTGGAGTGATTTGTCTGGTTAATTCCGATAACGAACGAGACTCAAATATATTAAATAGATATCTTCAGGATTATGGTGCTGAAGCTTATGTAGCCTTCATTCATGTTGGCAGTAAAATGCTTATTGTGTTTGAATGTGTTTATGTAAGTGGAGCCGTACCTGTTGGTTTGTCCCATTATAAGGACACTAGCTTCTTAAATGGACAAATTGCGTCTAGCAATAATGAGATTGAGCAATAACAGGTCTGTGATGCCCTTAGATGTCCTGGGCTGCACGCGCGCTACAATGAAAGTATCAACGTGTATTTCCTAGACCGAGAGGTCCGGGTAAACCGCTGAACCACTTTCATGCTTGGGATTGTGAACTGAAACTGTTCACATGAACTTGGAATTCCCAGTAAGTGTGAGTCATTAACTCGCATTGATTACGTCCCTGCCCTTTGTACACACCGCCCGTCGCTACTACCGATTGAATTATTTAGTGAGGTCTCCGGACGTGATCACTGTGACGCCTTGCGTGTTACGGTTGTTTCGCAAAAGTTGACCGAACTTGATTATTTAGAGGAAGTAAAAGTCGTAACAAGGTTTCCGTAGGTGAACCTGCGGAAGGATCATTATTGTATAATATCCTTACCGTTAATAAACATTTGTAATTATACAAATAAAAACAATTTACCAAAATAAAAATATAACAAAATGATTCCATGGAATCAAAAGTTAAAATCAAAATAAAACGAAGATGGGTTTTATTTATATAGTTAGTGTGGGGCTTGGCAACCTCATAAAAAGATTTTAACATTTCTAATGTATGTTGTGCGTATTTGTGGCGAGTACTTACAACAACGGCGTTTCCTATAAAAATAATGTTTCGAACATGAAAATCGAAGAAACAAAATTCGAAAGTGGAAGTCGAATCAAAATAAAATAATTTCGAATGTGTGGTAATCATCGAAATAAGTGTTAATATAATTGGTAGATATTAACTAATTTTTAAAATTTGTGTGTATTTATTACTATACACGCGTTGCGAATATGTATTGTTCATCTTAGTTATGGGCATACGTTGGCTAATGCAACAACCTGAAATAAACAATGTTGTACCTGGCATCCATCAGGTTAATGTTTTATATAAATTGCAGTATGTGTCACCCAAAATAGCAAACCCCATAACCAACCAGATTATTATGATACATAATGCTTATATGAAACTAAGACATTTCGCAACATTTATTTTAGGTATATAAATACATTTATTGAAGGAATTGATATATGCCAGTAAAATGGTGTATTTTTAATTTCTTTCAATAAAAACATAATTGACATTATATAAAAATGAATTATAAAACTCTAAGCGGTGGATCACTCGGCTCATGGGTCGATGAAGAACGCAGCAAACTGTGCGTCATCGTGTGAACTGCAGGACACATGAACATCGACATTTTGAACGCATATCGCAGTCCATGCTGTTATGTACTTTAATTAATTTTATAGTGCTGCTTGGACTACATATGGTTGAGGGTTGTAAGACTATGCTAATTAAGTTGCTTATAAATTTTTATAAGCATATGGTATATTATTGGATAAATATAATAATTTTTATTCATAATATTAAAAAATAAATGAAAAACATTATCTCACATTTGAATGTGAAAAACGAAGAGAAATATTTTCTTTTTCAATCAAATAATACTGAGAAATGTCTAGCATAAAAAATTGAAATATTTTTCATCTAGAATTGTCTCTTATTAATGATTCGGAAATAGAAAAATCTTGGTTATGTTATTATTCTTCGTTGGTTCGTTAAAAATGGATAAATAAAAACTTTGCATACAAGAATTAATAAAAATGTTATAACGAATTTAATTAAATGTTTTATCATTATATATAAAGAATTTATGGCAAGATAAAGTTATATACAACCTCAACTCATATGGGACTACCCCCTGAATTTAAGCATATTAATTAGGGGAGGAAAAGAAACTAACAAGGATTTTCTTAGTAGCGGCGAGCGAAAAGAAAACAGTTCAGCACTAAGTCACTTTGTCTATATGGCAAATGTGAGATGCAGTGTATGGAGCGTCAATATTCTAGTATGAGAAATTAACGATTTAAGTCCTTCTTAAATGAGGCCATTTACCCATAGAGGGTGCCAGGCCCGTATAACGTTAATGATTACTAGATGATGTTTCCAAAGAGTCGTGTTGCTTGATAGTGCAGCACTAAGTGGGTGGTAAACTCCATCTAAAACTAAATATAACCATGAGACCGATAGTAAACAAGTACCGTGAGGGAAAGTTGAAAAGAACTCTGAATAGAGAGTTAAACAGTACGTGAAACTGCTTAGAGGTTAAGCCCGATGAACCTGAATATCCGTTATGGAAAATTCATCATTAAAATTGTAATATTTAAATAATATTATGAGAATAGTGTGCATTTTTTCCATATAAGGACATTGTAATCTATTAGCATATACCAAATTTATCATAAAATATAACTTATAGTTTATTCCAATTAAATTGCTTGCATTTTAACACAGAATAAATGTTATTAATTTGATAAAGTGCTGATAGATTTATATGATTACAGTGCGTTAATTTTTCGGAATTATATAATGGCATAATTATCATTGATTTTTGTGTTTATTATATGCACTTGTATGATTAACAATGCGAAAGATTCAGGATACCTTCGGGACCCGTCTTGAAACACGGACCAAGGAGTCTAACATATGTGCAAGTTATTGGGATATAAACCTAATAGCGTAATTAACTTGACTAATAATGGGATTAGTTTTTTAGCTATTTATAGCTAATTAACACAATCCCGGGGCGTTCTATATAGTTATGTATAATGTATATTTATATTATTTATGCCTCTAACTGGAACGTACCTTGAGCATATATGCTGTGACCCGAAAGATGGTGAACTATACTTGATCAGGTTGAAGTCAGGGGAAACCCTGATGGAAGACCGAAACAGTTCTGACGTGCAAATCGATTGTCAGAATTGAGTATAGGGGCGAAAGACCAATCGAACCATCTAGTAGCTGGTTCCTTCCGAAGTTTCCCTCAGGATAGCTGGTGCATTTTAATATTATATAAAATAATCTTATCTGGTAAAGCGAATGATTAGAGGCCTTAGGGTCGAAACGATCTTAACCTATTCTCAAACTTTAAATGGGTAAGAACCTTAACTTTCTTGATATGAAGTTCAAGGTTATGATATAATGTGCCCAGTGGGCCACTTTTGGTAAGCAGAACTGGCGCTGTGGGATGAACCAAACGTAATGTTACGGTGCCCAAATTAACAACTCATGCAGATACCATGAAAGGCGTTGGTTGCTTAAAACAGCAGGACGGTGATCATGGAAGTCGAAATCCGCTAAGGAGTGTGTAACAACTCACCTGCCGAAGCAACTAGCCCTTAAAATGGATGGCGCTTAAGTTGTATACCTATACATTACCGCTAAAGTAGATGATTTATATTACTTGTGATATAAATTTTGAAACTTTAGTGAGTAGGAAGGTACAATGGTATGCGTAGAAGTGTTTGGCGTAAGCCTGCATGGAGCTGCCATTGGTACAGATCTTGGTGGTAGTAGCAAATAATCGAATGAGACCTTGGAGGACTGAAGTGGAGAAGGGTTTCGTGTGAACAGTGGTTGATCACGAGTTAGTCGGTCCTAAGTTCAAGGCGAAAGCCGAAAATTTTCAAGTAAAACAAAAATGCCTAACTATATAAACAAAGCGAATTATAATACACTTGAATAATTTTGAACGAAAGGGAATACGGTTCCAATTCCGTAACCTGTTGAGTATCCGTTTGTTATTAAATATGGGCCTCGTGCTCATCCTGGCAACAGGAACGACCATAAAGAAGCCGTCGAGAGATATCGGAAGAGTTTTCTTTTCTGTTTTATAGCCGTACTACCATGGAAGTCTTTCGCAGAGAGATATGGTAGATGGGCTAGAAGAGCATGACATATACTGTTGTGTCGATATTTTCTCCTCGGACCTTGAAAATTTATGGTGGGGACACGCAAACTTCTCAACAGGCCGTACCAATATCCGCAGCTGGTCTCCAAGGTGAAGAGTCTCTAGTCGATAGAATAATGTAGGTAAGGGAAGTCGGCAAATTAGATCCGTAACTTCGGGATAAGGATTGGCTCTGAAGATTGAGATAGTCGGGCTTGATTGGGAAACAATAACATGGTTTATGTGCTCGTTCTGGGTAAATAGAGTTTCTAGCATTTATGTTAGTTACTTGTTCCCCGGATAGTTTAGTTACGTAGCCAATTGTGGAACTTTCTTGCTAAAATTTTTAAGAATACTATTTGGGTTAAACCAATTAGTTCTTATTAATTATAACGATTATCAATTAACAATCAATTCAGAACTGGCACGGACTTGGGGAATCCGACTGTCTAATTAAAACAAAGCATTGTGATGGCCCTAGCGGGTGTTGACACAATGTGATTTCTGCCCAGTGCTCTGAATGTCAAAGTGAAGAAATTCAAGTAAGCGCGGGTCAACGGCGGGAGTAACTATGACTCTCTTAAGGGGGATCATGGGGTATTTGAGAGCAGAGGGGGAGTATTCTTCTGTAATTCGTAAGTCATATCATATGATGTGCGGAAGGGGAATTTTACTCTGTAACTCACAAGTCTCTCCTTTACTCAAGTCGACTCAAAACCTCCTCGTGGTGGTCCCCGGTAATGCTAAACTCGTTTAGCAGCTAATTTGAGCGGCAAAACTTTTCCGATGGGCTGGTTCCCCAGAGGAAATTTATTCATATTGGAACTACAAGCACAAATAACGAGCCTCGGATACCTTTACACAATCTGATGACGACCCGACCCTCCGTGGATATCTTCCCGGAGGACCAATATGAACCAAACGCAGCGGCTACTCTATCTAGGGTTCCCTGCACAGTATGTGGCCGGTCCTTTAACAGCAAGAGAGGACTCGGTGTTCACATGCGATCTCGGCACCCAGACGAACTTGATGAAGAACGTCGACGTGTCGATATAAAGGCAAGATGGAGTGATGAAGAGAAGTGGATGATGGCGAGAAAGGAGGTTGAGCTCACAGCAAATGGATGTAAACACATAAACAAGCAACTAGCGGTGTATTTTGCAAACCGCAGCGTCGAAGCCATCAAAAAGCTAAGACAGAGGGGCGATTATAAGGAGAAAATAGAGCAGATAAGAGGGCAATCAGCTCTCGCCCCGGAAGTTGCTAATCTAACCATAAGGCGCCGCCCTAGTAGAAGTGAGCAAGACCACCAAGTAACAACATCGGAAACAACTCCAATCACTCCCTTCGAACAGTCGAACAGGGAAATTTTGCGGACACTACGCGGGTATAGCCCCGTAGAATGCCATTCCAAATGGAGAGCCCAAGAGTTGCAAACTATCATTGATAGGGCACATCTCGAGGGAAAGGAAACCACTCTCCAATGCTTATCGCTATATCTCCTGGGAATTTTTCCGGCACAGGGTGTACGACACACACTGACGAGACCTCCTCGGAGACCTCGGAACAGGAGAGAAAGCAGAAGGCAGCAGTACGCTGTCGTCCAGCGTAACTGGGATAAGCATAAAGGAAGATGCATCAAGTCCTTGCTAAATGGAACTGATGAGTCGGTAATGCCAAGCCAAGAAATAATGGTTCCCTACTGGAGAGAAGTAATGACTCAGCCTAGCCCAAGCTCTTGCAGTGGAGAAGTGATACAAATGGATCACTCGCTTGAGAGGGTATGGTCTGCTATTACAGAGCAGGACCTTCGGGCGTCAAGAGTCTCATTATCCTCGTCTCCGGGGCCTGACGGGATAACTCCAAAATCTGCCAGGGAGGTGCCGTCAGGTATTATGCTGCGCATAATGAACCTAATTCTATGGTGCGGTAATCTACCACACTCTATACGACTGGCCAGAACCGTCTTCATCCCGAAGACGGTGACGGCGAAGCGACCGCAAGACTTTCGTCCAATATCAGTGCCTTCAGTCCTGGTAAGACAGCTAAATGCAATATTGGCAACCCGGTTGAACTCATCAATCAATTGGGACCCGCGCCAGCGGGGCTTCTTACCAACCGACGGATGCGCCGATAATGCGACGATAGTCGACTTAGTCTTGAGGCATAGCCATAAGCACTTTAGATCTTGCTACATCGCAAATTTAGATGTAAGCAAGGCATTTGATTCTCTATCACATGCATCTATATACGACACCTTACGTGCTTATGGTGCGCCAAAGGGCTTCGTTGACTACGTACAGAACACGTACGAGGGCGGTGGTACCAGTCTCAATGGGGACGGTTGGAGTTCAGAGGAATTCGTCCCTGCTAGAGGAGTGAAGCAGGGTGACCCTTTGTCTCCTATTCTATTTAACTTGGTAATGGACAGGTTACTTAGAACCTTACCCAGCGAAATTGGTGCCAAAGTCGGAAATGCCATTACTAACGCGGCCGCGTTTGCAGATGATTTGGTACTATTTGCGGAAACTCGGATGGGGCTTCAAGTATTGTTGGACAAGACGTTGGATTTTCTATCTATCGTCGGCCTCAAACTTAATGCCGACAAATGTTTTACCGTTGGCATTAAGGGCCAGCCGAAACAGAAGTGTACCGTGTTAGAGGCACAGAGCTTCTACGTAGGCTCGAGTGAGATTCCATCACTGAAGCGCACGGACGAGTGGAAGTACTTAGGCATCAACTTCACTGCAACCGGGAGGGTTCGATGCAATCCGGCCGAGGACATTGGTCCAAAGCTACAAAGATTGACAAAGGCCCCCCTCAAACCACAACAGAGGTTGTTCGCCCTTCGGACTGTCCTTATCCCACAGCTCTACCACAAGTTAGCCCTTGGGAGTGTGGCGATAGGCGTCCTAAGAAAAACTGATAAACTTATAAGATATTATGTGCGAAGATGGCTAAATCTTCCGCTGGATGTGCCGATAGCATTTGTTCATGCACCCCCAAAAAGTGGAGGTCTCGGAATTCCATCACTAAGATGGGTAGCTCCAATGTTAAGGCTAAGACGCTTGAGTAACATTAAATGGCCTCACCTCACGCAAAACGAGGTAGCCAGCTCTTTCCTCGAAGCCGAAAAACAACGGGCCCGAGATAGATTATTAGCTGAACAAAATGAACTGTTATCGCGTCCGGCAATAGAAAAATATTGGGCGAACAAGTTGTACCTCGCAGTTGATGGTAGCGGACTCCGTGAAGCGGGCCATTATGGCCCGCAACACGGGTGGGTTAGTCAACCCACGCGTTTATTAACAGGAAAGGAATATATAGACGGTATTCGTCTGCGGATAAATGCCCTACCCACAAAGTCTCGTACTACAAGGGGAAGGCACGAATTGGAACGACAGTGTCGTGCAGGATGTGATGCTCCCGAAACAACAAACCACATAATGCAAAAATGCTACCGCTCGCATGGGAGGCGGGTAGCTAGACACAACTGCGTAGTAAATCGAATCAAGCGGGGACTTGAGGAGAGAGGCTGCGTGGTCATTGTTGAACCAAGTCTGCAGTGCGAATCCGGCCTTAATAAACCAGACCTGGTGGCACTACGACAAAATCACATTGATGTGATCGACATACAAATTGTGACAGACGGACACTCTATGGATGATGCGCACCAGCGCAAAATCAATAGATACGACAGACCGGACATACGAACTGAATTGCGTCGCAGATTCGAAGCCGCAGGTGACATTGAATTCCATTCTGCCACCCTGAACTGGAGGGGGATCTGGAGTGGTCAATCCGTTAAAAGATTGATAGCAAAGGGTCTCCTCAGCAAATATGATAGTCATATCATTAGCGTCCAGGTTATGAGAGGCAGTCTCGGTTGTTTTAAACAGTTCATGTACCTGAGCGGGTTTTCCCGAGATTGGACTTAGCTAAATCGTTTGGTTCAAAACATTTGCTTGCTGTCTTGGCATAACATCAATAAAGGCATAAACATCGCAAAATAATGGTTATAATTAAATGGCTATGAGGATGGTTTTAGTACGTAGGCGTTGCGGAACTTCGGTTCATATAGAGCAATGAATCGTGCATGCTAGGAAAACTGACCACACACAGTGTTGGCAGACCTAGTATCTTTCGAAGATTTCCATACCTCCGCGATCAAAAAAAAAAAAAAAAATAGCCAAATGCCTCGTCATCTAATTAGTGACGCGCATGAATGGATTAACGACGGACGTGTTTTCGTTGCGCTCGTGGACATAGTGCGAAGAACTTTGTTTTCCGTATTTGGAAGTATACGAATAAATAATTTAGTGTTCCGTGGAAGTGGTGCGCAAATTTTCGCGAATTAAAAACAAGCGGTTTGGAAGTAATTGACAATAAATTATTGGAAATTTTCCACTCCGCACGTGTTGAGCGGCGAGCTTGCGGGTGAGCTTTTCGAACAGCTGAGAGAAGCTTATTGGTGGTAGTCACCGCTAAGGATTGTGTCTTGGGACAGCTTAGTGCACTCTACCAATAGGTGGAGCTATCACCATAGCAACTAGCCCGTGTCAGCGAGCATACGATTGCTGGACTCGTCAAAAGGAGGAGCCACCATCGGAGCAACGCCGATGGAGAGCGACAGCAGTGTGAGTGCCTTGAGCGGAAGCAGTGCCTCAAAGGTGTCAAGACGAGGCAGGCGTAGAGGCCATCTGGCCTCCAAGAGCTCGGCGCCAACGCAGGCGAAGCTGGTTGCCCTGGCCTCGAATGGAGTGCCAGAACCCGTTGGTGTGCTGGAGGAGACGTTTTCATCGCTGGAGGATGCCCGGGCGGCTACGTCAAGCGCTGCCAACGATGCTGCCCCCCCCGCTGCTGCCCCCGCTGTTGATCACACTGTTGCCCCTGATGTTTCCACTGCTGCTAAAATCGCTGCCACCACTGCCACCGCTGCCACCGCTGCCGCCCGTGCTGGGCAAGCAGCCATGATGGCAGAGCTGTCGGCCACCCAGCGCATGGTGCGAAACAGTTTCCGCAGCCTAGGAGGCGTAGACACGGAAGAGCTCTCGTGTGCCATCAGCCGCTATGATGAGCTGGTGATGGCATTAATGCTCCGGTGTGGAGAACTGGAGACGCGGCTCGCTATGCCACCACCGCCGCCGCCGCCGTCCAAGGCGAACACTACTGCCGCCAATGCTCCCCAGATGCCTCAGGTTGCACCCATCGCTGCCCCGCGGACAACCAAGGTTCGTGAGACGTGGTCAGCGGTGGTGAAGTGCGACGACCCTGCGCTATCGGGGAAAGCCATAGCCGAAAAGGTGCGGACGATGGTTGCACCCTCCCTCGGAGTCAGAGTACACGAGGTACGTGAGCTCCGTCGAGGTGGTGGTGCGATCATTCGTACTCCTTCGGTTGGAGAGCTGCAGAAGGTGATGGCATCGAAAAGATTCGCAGAACTTGGACTGAATGTGGCACGGAACGCGGCCGAGAAGCCGAAGGTCATAGTCTATGACGTCGACACAGCCATCGGCCCAGAAGAGTTCATGCAGGAGCTTCACGAGAACAACTTCGACAGTGAAATGACTCTGGCCCAGTTCAAAAAGTCGGTGCACCTGGTGACCAAGGCGTGGTCGGCTACTGACGGTGCCACCGTAAACGTGACGCTAGAGGTAGACGACCGGGCGATGGCGAAACTTGATGTAGGACGTGTCTACATTAAGTGGTTTTCGTTCCGATGCCGATCGCAAGTCCGCACCTATGCCTGCCACAGATGTGTGGGTTTCGACCACAAGGTTAGTGAATGCAGGCAGAAGGAGAGTGTTTGCCGCCAGTGCGGGCAACAAGGCCACACCGCGGCAAAGTGCCAAAACCCGGTGGACTGCCGGAACTGCCGTC
>JAULBO010014463.1:0-20651 GCA_032355325.1 Clypeosectus delectus | reverse complement strand
GAAAATGTAGCTGGTTACCCCATATACTTGTGTAGACTCATCAAATGTTCATACTTTCAGGTAAAAATACGTTAGACAATGAAATATGTAAACAAAGCCGTGATAGTATGCCTTTAAAAAAAAATGTTTTTCATAAGTTACTAAGTATACAAATTCAATTGATTCTTGTCAAGTCTTAGTTCACATTTTGTTTTGTGTTTTCGGTGTATGAGAAAATGACAGTCCTGAGGCATTATTTGGTTTTCTTTTGCAACGGTTGTAACTTGTTTCATTGGAGAATAAAGGGATTGTGTTAGAAAGATACTTGGTGGTGTCTCTGTGCATACAGTTTCAAAGTAAGCATGGATTGTTTAAGGGGGAAGTCCTTAAATAGTGTGGGGGTAAGAATCAATACTAGAAGTGGTCTGGTATATGGAACAGTAAGACAGGTCTGCTTGACCCCAGAACCTGCACATGGAGGAAACATGGCCATTGTTTAGTCTGGGCGCTGGTCACTCAGTAGGGAAAACATTGACCAAGAAAACTGCCTTGATCAAACAAAGCTGTCCATATGGACGACTAAGGTGAAAACTTGACCCAAATGAGGTGAAAATCTCTGAGAAAGGACTGTTGTTCAAGATGGCTGCTGCTACCATACCCTGAGATGCAGAAGACACATGGTGGTGAACTCTTGACCTTCTGTAGTTGTCTTGAGCTGGCCTTGATTGGCAGCACAGCCTGTCAACTGGAGGAATTTCTCAAAGCACTTTTCAACCTGAAAATTGAATAATCCTTTCCCTTGGCTTCTTGCCAGGATTAAGCATTCCCATTGAATTCATTTTGAAGGTTTCATTGTAGATATGGCTTTTTTTTGCATTATTGGGAGAAACACATTGTCTAGCATTCCTTTCAGTGAATAATTAAAATAAATATATATGTACATGTTCTTCAGAGAACAATGGTTTGGTATGGTTGGGTTGGGTTGGATAACATTACTCTGAAAGCTGATGGGTGAAAACATATGAAATTATATTAAAACAATATTATTATGTAATGGAATTAGACTATCTAGAGTATATACAGCAACTTGTAGATTTTTGAACAGAACAGTATATAGTTTGTATGCCATTAAACTAGAACACATTGTTCATACAATAGCCTGAATAGGCACACAGAAAATTATACATCTGTGGGACCAATACAATAATTGAAAAGGACATAAACAAATAATTAGCGGACTACACCATGCAGAAAATGAATCCCATGCTTTTCCCCCAGATCATTTCTTTGAGGGAAGTGTTGAGGTCTGGCCAGACAGCAACAAGCCTATTTTGTCCACTGATGGATGGCTGTGTACTATCCCACTGGGCCCCCACCCCCACCACCACCACCACCCCCACCACCACCACCAGTCCACCACAAGCCTCCCTCCCTCCCAGTGTCCTCACAAACTGACCTCTGGAGATGTCAGTGAATGGTCACTCTCTCCAGTGAACCCAAGCCAGGGGCCACTGCACACAGATAGTTTCACCTATGATTGTCTTGTGACATTTAATAACGTTTACGAATTATGTCTCATAATTAACGATGGACGGTTTCCGATTGTCATCGCGTTCCATCGTCGGGCATCTGTGTGTCCTTTTAATTAAATAGATTTCGCGGTCAGAGTTCTGAGGCGAAGTTTTTAGCACTAACAACAAGCAATAGTCCCTTTGTTTGGTAGGTTGCTTGACCATCTGACCAGTGCTTCTTCCTTCAACTGACAGCAACACAAGTCTGATACTCTAAACTGGGCTCCTTGTCCTGTGCAGGGGGTTTAGCCATGGACTACAGTACAGTGTGCAGTCGGAATTAATTCAGTGCTGTTACTGTGTTGATCTGGCAAATGAACCGTATGGATTAGATATTGATAAGTCAATGGGATATTTGGAATATTTATAAAATTTTGTATTAAAGCTGAGGTTCATTTTGAGGTCGGGTTGATATATTTAAATATGGTATTTATACTGCATAAATATATATATGTAAATCTGGTAGCTAACTGTAGACTAGTTGTTCAGCTTGGATGAACAGTTTGCAGAATGGGGACGTAATTTGGACAGCAGTTCTCCACGACAGGATGCGAGCTAGCGAGCCAACATTTCTACTGTCAGTTTCAACTTTAATCATCAAATATTTACTTACTTCTACTCGATATTAAAGAGTATAGTGAATAATGGTGAACATTAACTGAAAATTTAGAAAATACGATTGTGCCAAATGAAAATTAATTTGAGATATTTGAGCATAGAATATAATTGTTCTAATAATTAATAGAAGTATTGGTATATTTAAAAAAGGGGGAAAAAGTGAGTAATTTTAAGGTGATTTGACTCTAGCAAATGTATGTTTTTCACTCTGCACATAGTATTATAAAACTATTCGTGAGTGTAATGTACACGTTTTTATACTAGTATGCTTTTACAGCGATAGAACAACTCTAGCCTAAGGACTTTTTCGCAAAGTGTGTAAAACATGAAGGAGAGTGGAGTGAGGTGCTCTTGACAGACAAGTGTGAGAATTAATATAGCAACTCCTGTCTGGAATGCTTGATTGCAAAGTAAATCCAGCACCAGCAGTTATCATTTGATGAAAAGACTTCATCAGTCCTGTCACTTGAATACCGGTGGTCAGGAGTTGGAATTTGGCATAGCCAGACTGCGTGCAGTCCGGAATTTGCCACCAACAGTATGTCCGACAGGCAATTGGGGCTATAACGAAACACATTTGCAATTGCAACTGGCATGTCGACAGTGAATTACCTCCCCATGAGACCTGTGTCAGTTGGCACGGTGGTCAGTTTTAAAGGGAAAGCACTGCTAATTTGGGAATTGAGGGATGCAAAAGAATGGTTCACATTCCCAGGCTGTGGTGGAAGTTGATTGGTGGGTAGGGTGGGTGATCAGATGATATGCTGTTCTTCGAATTTTGGTATTGAATTTCAGTATCCGTTGATCAGTGCTGATACTACCGGTATGTGGACTTTTTCGTAAGCAATTTTTTATTTATTTTTTGTCGAAGTGGGTCTTTCTTTGCTTATTATTACACGACAAACGGGTATGCGTTGTCGATGTTCTCTACTGTACTGCAGAGAGATAATACCTGTCTGCCTAACCCATCCCAGGGGCTCCCAACACCATTTCCTTCCCTTTGCATATTAATTTACAACAATTTTCAGCCCTAGCGACAAGATAACCGATGCACAAAGACCGTCAGCTGAGGGGGCTCCTAAAACTCGGTTCTTACCGTATCCCACAGTTCTGCTGCCGCGGCTTGGGATCACAATCCCCTTGGTCGAGCTTAAGGGGAAGATGTTTGAATTGGGCTAATGTATGCAAAGCAGGTCGGAATTCGGTCAAAAGATGCAGGTTTGCTTCTGCCCGTGGCCAGATGATCCACACATATTGGCAGGAACTGATCTGGACAAATTATTTCTGTTTCTCTGGGATCTCGACTGAAACTGGATATGATCGAGGACTGCGGTGGATGTTAGGCCGGTCTGGCCTTTTGCGTTGTACGTAGTCGGCATCAATGGGTCTGTTGACTTTGAAATGCTCGGCGATAAAGGCGGCTGCTTTTGATAAATCGAGGAGCGACTGATGTCTGGGGAGATTAAACATGATCAATTTATATAACCAGAGAGCCATATGACCAAATATTAGATACATGATAATGACCAAGTGCTCGTAATATGATAAATTAACATTTGTCAAATTAAATCACTACATCGTGATAACTTTAAAAATACTGGGTAATTTTATTAATAATTCCTTGTACTCCCATGATGAAGGTCTCCCAGGAAAATATTCACATGACATTTGGGATCCTGCTTTCCCTTGGGGCCCAGGCAAGCTGGGGCTGAAAATCAATAACTTCCTTCATCCCATTGCAAGCAGTGGCTGCTTGTACTGGAAAATTTCAGCCGGCATTCAGTGATGCAAGCGGAATTATGTCCCACATGAGACCAGCTGTGGTGTGACCCAACTTGGGGAAAAAATATATTTTTGTTTACATAAATGCGTGTCCAGAGTATATATCTGTTAGCAGTGTCATGTATTTATGGCTGGTGAAAGATCTCTGCCTACATGGCTTGACCTGACTTCCTGATTATGCACTGAGAAACAAATTAGGTTGTTGGGCAGAGGTGTAACCTGGCTGGCTGGGTGTCTGTCTAGCAGTCAAGGGTGAATAGCCTTTGCTGCTCTATTATAATTCGTCCACTTAGTATGTCTACAAGTACCTCGTAGCGCTCACTGCAAACGCCAGTGCAAATATCAACATGATGTGCTTTCGTGTTGAATTTCTGGTGGCTCCGCTAACATCTTAACGACATGTCTGACCGGCACTGTGTAGGTATCTGCCATGTGTGAAGTTTGCTGGATGTCGCCTGCTATTAATAGACCAGTCTCTGTCCTAGCCTATTCTCAGCACAGCTCTGGCAGTAGAACATTACTAGTATTGATTATGTGGAGGCATTCAGACTCCAACCACGCTAGACTTTTTATTTTATTTCACATGTAGAAGACTTAGCGTTCCTGTGCTGTAAAAACAAAAAGTCCATTGCATTGCAATGAAATTTTCTTTAAACAGAGAGTTTCGAAATCACATAACATTCTTTCATTTTGCATGGAATTGAAGGGATATATTGATTTAGTTGGAACCACTTTATGCAAAAAAGGCTTTTAAGAACTTTCAAACGATAACTAATAGATATCTATTAAGTCAATTCTCCATATGTTCTGTAAAGCATCCATACATCCACTGCTTGATAACGATGTACATATTCTAGTTTATATGTCGAGTTGTTTGAAAGGCAGTTAGTGGCAGGAAAGAATATATTATTTTCACTTGTATGAAGGAATACCCTATGGAAATATTGCTGTTTTATTCGCACCGTTGTTTCCTGTGCTGCATGCAGAAACGGTTTTCACGACAGGAAGTTGTCGTATCGTGCATTCGTGTTAACAATTGCGATGCTAATTCGACGAGAAGTTCAGCACGCCAGGCACCTGTTTCGACTGAGGAACGTGCACTCTATGCAGCAGCTTCGATGCAAAGTATGTGCACGTGTGCTGTAGCCCGAACCACCACCATCTCCAGCACATGCCGTGTTGTTACGTGTTCAGTGTGCGCACTGCATTATTGCAGCTCGGGTTACCTCGCTCGGCAAGCACACAGCCCCTCCCCAGCTCCACTCCAGCCTTCTTTATAACTGTTGAGTCATCAGCTGGATGTGGGTATGTGCACAAAAAACACAGAACAGGGTGGAACTGGGTCGGCACGGTACTAGGTCAGTGTGTCACCGGGCCAACCAGACAAGGATTGCATGACACATGGGGGGGCCCCGTTGTAGGTGGGGCAGATAGAAGGGCTCTGCCGCAGCCTTCTTCCACCCCTGCACATCCTCTCTGTAGAATAGGCATACATACAGAGGGCAGACAAGGTGGGCTCTTGATAGGCTGGCTGTCTCCCACCTTGTGTAATCCTTGTGTCACCCCCTCCCCTGTATGTTCATGTCTGACCTGCTCATTATGTACATCCTCTGAGAGGAAGATGTTTCAGCTGGGCTTATACTTGGTCCCATGATCATGATATCAGTCTTCGAATTACAAGGGGGTCCGGGGGTCATTTGAAACTGCAATGTTAAAGGTATCTGTTTGACCCCCTGAAAATTATAGATTTTACCACCTTTAACATTGGGCCTATGGAGAATGATCCCAACATTATTTTCTTTATTTCGAACACTGATATAAACACGGTTATTAATTAATAGATTCCTTGTGATAAATGGGTTCCCTTTGTTTCCTTTGTAACTCCAGCAAGCTTATAGTTTATGGCTTTTAGGGATCGGTCAGATTTTCTGTTTTCTCAATCGTCGTTGATGATGCATCAAAACCAAATTGTAGCCGGCGCTGTATTATATGTTTCTTCAGTTTGAGTTTCATTCACAAACATTATCTTGCATCAATTCCAATCATGTAGTGAATGCTGTGTATGTATGTTGAGTGTCGGGTTAGAGCTTTGAAATACGGTGGAAGCACACAGATTCTGCTGTGTACCTGAATAAATTTGCCAACATCATTGTTCACAAGCCCCACCCAGAGCCAGAGGTGTAATGAACAATCTTTGAATGCTAGTACATGTAATTGACATACTTATGAAATTATTACACCAGGGCCTCGTTGCTAAGAACTATTGCTCCCAATGCAATAGAAAGTGTTCACCGTGCAATAGTTATAGCGACAATAGTTCTGAGCAACGGGGCACAGGCCATGAATATATTAGTTGCATGTTTTATTACAAAAAAAGATAGTCTGCCAGTCGAATTTTGGTCATATTGCAAAGAAAGAAAGACCGAAAAAAAAGGTCTCAAAATATTATACTAGTAATTTACATTTCTTTTAGATTTAGTTTTATTTATATATTTAGTGCATTTTAAAATAAAATTGCATTCTTTATTGATGTGATTTATAATATGAATATAAATATGAATTTAACTTGATCTGCGGTACTTTGACTAACTGAGCGTGTGTTTGTTTGCAGGTTGTGGATGCAAGAGCAGGGCCAGGCACAAAGTCGGCTCTGAAGATCAAAAACAAGAGTCCACTGAAATTCAAGAAGCACAAGAAGATATTGAAAAAGAAATCATACAACATTCCGAGTCCAGGACAGCTGTCCGATGACTATTCAGGTTTGCATATATTCCCTTCCTCCAGATGCACCAGCATCTTCTGATATGATGAGATGATGTCTCACACTCACCATGTGTAATAGTCATTTACCAGTGTTGACCTCTGAAGTACTTTGAGACATACATGGTTGGGAAAGATGATGCCCCTCTGATGCTCCCTTTCCCCACCCCCCCACACTGCTCACCCACCCCCCCACCCCCCAAACTGCTCACCCCCATACCCCTCTCATCCTCACCCCCACACCCCTCTCATCCTCACCCCTCCCCTCCCATTCTGGCCTGGAATAGGATCTGGCAACATAATCTGTGGCCGAGTATCGGGTGCATTCTTTGATAACACTTCAAAGGTTGTCCTCTCTGCCTCAGAGAATCACTCCTGGGGAGGGCACACATATACAGCAGAAACACACAGGACATTAATACGAGTGAAACCAAGCTTGTGCATGCCATGCCTTTGCTTCTTCCAAGAAATTACAGTATTATATATAGTCTTTCATTAATCAGAATATTCTCTCAGTGATGTTATTGTTAAACAATAAATCAATCAAACAAACAATTCATTAATCAGCATCTCTGCACTCACAACATTGCTGGAACATGTATGCAGGCTTAAGGTAGAACTTCGTAATACATAAAAATGGTACTTAATTGAGAAATTGAGAGTGAAACTATAATACAGGAATATGGTGGAATTGTCTCTCATGAAAATCGACATTCTAGCTACTGAACAAAAGAACAAATAAATCTAGAATTCAGGCTAACCAGTTTATTTTGCCTAATTTAATTTCAGGGAAGTAATTAGTTCACAATATAGTTTTGCTATTGTGTATTGACAATAATTATATATTGAGTGATAACTTACTACTTATCTGTTTCTTACAACCTACCAGACTATTTCAATTCCTGATTTTCGTATATGAATTCTCAGGAATGTTTTCCAGTTTGATCAGGTTGGAGTCAGCAATGTCTGCATGACATCAACACGTTACAGACATTTTCAACGACCTTGCTTTGTGCAAAATAAAAAATATATAAAAAATAGCAACCATTCCTGCCCAGACTTGCACCGACAGGGCAATAAATAAATGCAAAACAAGTGCACCGAGCGAGAACATCCGCTGTCTTACCATGGAATCTGAACACATGTGTGGACAAAAACACGGTGACCCACAATCCAAGGAGATATACACGGGCCAGTCCCAGCCAGAAACTAGGACACACCCTCTGCATACTTCAGCGGTGACTTGAAGGGGTGTGGGGGAGGGGGGGGTAGAGAAAACACTAAGAGCCCTGAAATGTCCTTAAACCATATATACTAATACTCTCTCTCCCCCCCCCCCCCCCCCCCCCTCTTTTTTTTCTCTCTCCTCGTGCTTATTTTTTACATGTAGGATTTACTCCTTGTAGGAGTAACTCGGGGGGAATTTGAGATGTGGATCTGATATTTTGCCCATGTCTCCTGCCTGCTCTTCACTCTGTGGTATTTTTGGTGGGTAGAAGCAGGTGTGCAGGGGGAATTGTGTTGCCAGCGGAGAGAAGGGTGGAAAAACAATACCAGAGTATCTTTGTCTCTAATGACCTCTGTGTTCCTCGACATTCCTTGGGGTTCTGAAAAAACTTTCATGGGCGATTTTATTTTATTTTTCAATCGAAGGGAATTATGTTTAGATTTGCATATAATTGGAGGAGCTGGAGTAATGCCAAATTGTGGGTTTTTTTTTTTTAATCACATTGATTGTGAAAACAATCGTTCCTGGATAAATTGAAGATAAATCTGTTTGAAATTAGAATGATGGCTATAGCTTGACTGCATGTATAGGTTTAATTTTTCTAGTATACGAGAATAATTTTAAAGCGCTTGTTGAGCAAAGAGATGTAATATATATTTTTTCAGTCACTGAACTGCAGCTTCAGTGTAAACAATGGATGAGCTGTTTCGCCAGCCGTAATTTCTTAACGATGTCATTATGTGTCTGCTACATTGGCCCAAATACTGCTAATACTAGTAGATAGACATCCGATAATGTTCAATGGAAGGTATCGTAGTTTGCTGAACTGAACTTCAAGTTCAACCATCCTACATCCCTCGAAAGTTGACATATGCACATCCATTCACTGCATACAAGCCGTGATATGAGCACGTTCTTGAAGGCGGATTTTAACCCCAATTCACCACAACCACAACCAACATTGTTCTACAGTATTGCCGAAGAAATGTCACTGAATTTCAAGACTTCCATACTCTGTTGATGACGAGGTTTTTTTATTCTTGTTTTCAGGTGATGAGGCCTGCAGTCAAAGCCTGTCATTTCCGAGGAAGCGCTCCCTCAGTTTGAGCGACGACTCTGATGAGGATTCTCACGACAGCACCAGCTCCAAACACAGGAAACGTGGCTCGCTAACGCCAACTAGGTCCACACACATCAGCTCCTTCCTCGATCTCAGCTACTGGAAAAAGTGAGTTGGCAGCCATTTTGAATTTCTATTTCGATACTTTACGACAATAAACATTGGTAAACACCGATTTGCCCTAAATGGTTCCACATTTGGGAGGTAAATGTGCAATTTTAGGTTCGGAGCGAGAGAATATTTCCTCCCTTGCACATATTGTTAATAAATATTTTAGAATGTTGTACCCGGTATGTATGTGGAGGCAAATGCATGGGGCCGAACGAAATTGGGCAGTATGTGGGTAGAATTGGTTTTAGGTTGGTAGTTATTATATAATAAATGAGTAAACTATTTTAAGAGTAATTTATTTAATTAATTAATAAATAATTACTTATTTTGGGGGAGGGTCAGTTTGTATATAAATTAATTTTGTTTTGATATCTGTCCCTTTCAGAACTCAAGTGTGTTGTGGCACTATCTTCAAAGGATTAAACGGCGAGGTGTTACTCGACTACAAACTGTTGCGGCCGTGCCTGTCCTGCAACCAAGACAAGGTGTCGTCGGACAAGGCGGAGATCCATCGCAGTAAATCCGTGGAGACGGAGAGCAACGCCAGCAGCCAGAGCTACACGGACAATGACTTTATAGACACGCGTCTGGCGAGCGATACAGACATGGGGCCGGCATTCTCACTGGAGAGACTTACCTGTGCCGCGAACAGCTTGGAAGCTAGCTTTGCGCACCGAGCGCTAGCCATGGAGTGCTGAGTGGATGGAATAGATGCATCGCCGATACGAGACTTAATGACGGAAATCTGAGTATACACACAACACAGCGAGTATGGTACACACATCCGAGTAAATCGTGTGCAAGGTGCACTGTTCTGAATGAATCCAGAGCGAGGAAACCCTCTCAGGAATGCCTTCCACACTGAACAGAGAATCTGCCATTTTGCTTTTTGTACGGAAAATTCGAACCAGTGTCTGCTTACAGTGTGCGAGAGAGATTCGGAGAGTACGCGTGTGCGAGTTTTTGAAAGGATTACGACGACGAATTATGTTTGCTCAACTGCCTTGTAGCACTGAACATTTCTTATGTTCGTTTGTCACGGCGCATTTTCAGTTGTAAGAATAAGGGTTGTGACCTGTTTCACCTGTATATCAAAATGACGACGCGACTGAACAGGACGGTTATGCATAAGACCCGATCTCCAGGAGCACTTCATTCAGCTCCATTGGCGGGGGATGCCTAATGGACATATTCCATCCTTGTGTGCCCGGAAAATTTGTGGAACCAAAACATGCCTTCACAAACTTGCAGCCATAAAAGGTTGTGCCCATTGGTCCGCACTTATCAACGACCCAGTGTGTGTAAAAGCAAACCCATTTCCTTTTTTTCTCTCTTTTTTTTGCGATTCAAATATTTGTTTGCTGTAAACAGCCAGTTTGTAGTGAAATTATTCTAACTTTTGACTTGCAACGATTCGTGGATTGAAGAACTCGTTTCAGTTTTCTTCGCTGCTGAGCCAATATTCAGTTAACGAAAAAATCTTGGTGCTTATCATATTTCCTCCGTGCCCCAGAATCACAACAGACTGGGGAGCTACCTGGGTGTCAGCCCGAAGCCTGGGTGGTTTTTTTTCACGATCTCCAGCCCGAGTATATTGGGAGATTTCTGCTCACTCAGCATTCTCGGTCAAACCAAAAAGGAAGCGTTTATCCAAATATCATTGAATTTATCTACTGCAGTCCATCATTCATCTTAGTTAGGGCAGTGAAGAAGAAGATGAAGAAAAAAAGGCCAGTTTTATTTATTATTCCTGAAGCATATTTCTTGTCATAATATAAATATTCAAACATATCAATCAGACTTCATTGTATCCATTGCAAACTGTGGACTGTGCTTCAACAGGACCGGCAACTTCCCCTCAAAACAGGAAGTGGTCTCTTAGCTCGTGCCCAATGGACCAAACATACAGTGAAACTTCAATAAGAAATCTCCAGGACAACAAAAGTGAACAGACGATTTTCTTGTATTTGTAAAATAACGTGTATATTGTTGTTATGTTTAGAATATTCCAAGTTGTGTGAAATCAGAATTTCATTTGCATCTGTTCGCTCGTTGCTGCCGGTTCCAGATAAAAAAAAAAAGGCAGGGATTGACGACGATGCCAACATATCCCAGCATGCAACATCCAAATGAGATTCCGATAACAAAAGTGACCCGCCCCACCCCTCCGTCTTGTTCTAGTGGAAGTCAACAGCACACTGTGTTCTGCTGATGGACAACAACAGAACGCTCTTCGTTTCTCTGTAAATAGTTGCTATGGAAAATGCTGGTGTTATTAACCCTGCATGGACAAATTCTAGTCGTCACGGCGCTGAAATTATTCGCGGAAGAGGACCTACATATCTCCCATCATCATCATTCTCGTCCTGTTGGAGATGTGTGCAGGACAATGGGAGTTATCTCGGAATTTACAAGCAATTTACAGCCAAATGATTCCACATCCGGGTCCTGCTCCATAATTAGTGTGCAAATGTCGATTTAGAAACCACCGCAATTACCCAAAACATCTATACAATGTATTGTATTATTGACAGTGAACATGATCATGCAAGTTCTCCTGAGTCTGGTGTATATTTTTAATAAAAGAGAAAATTGGGTGAGGGTGCTGGGTGGGTTTAATAGTACTTTGTCAGATCCGATGAAATGTTTGGCGGTATGGATACACTGGAGGAGAAGGGGTTACTGAAATGACCGATCCTTTGTGATATTGCCTATTGCAGTCTCTCTTAGATCCAGATCTGCAGAGCTGCCTCTTGTCAAATAGTTTTCACCGACCTCCTTTGGCAACATGACCCACAATAATCTCGGTGATGGTCCCCCCCCCCCACACTTCCTTCCCCGTGAACTGAAAAGAATGGCAGCAACACAATTCAGTTCATATTTGGGCATTTTTCTTACTTTTGTTTTTGGGGTGTGCTCGCAAATAAGGGAAGCGTTACACTTCCGTGTCAAAAGTTTAAAAGGTACGCCTAGCTTTAGACGCCTCTGGTAGGAGTGATCGTTCTTCATCAGTCCCATGATGCAGATAGGACATCGGCCATATGCATTCCTTTCTCGCATGTCTGGGTTTACGAAGTATGTCTTCCCATTTTTACTAGGAGACAAATGTATGCGAAATATTATTCATGAATAAAGGACAGTAATTGGTGTAAGGAAAAACAAGCCTTTTCATGAAGTCATTTTCTATAGTTAGGTAAGGGATGATTATAATCTTTACTACTGGCTTTCCATGTTGAAGAATACTTTTCATGGCGGTCTGCTACAAGACCATGGCGAACCACAATCTGATCATGTTGCCTTTGTTTTATACACTATTTATATCGGTGAAAACTATTTGAGAATGGGCTGCAAGATACAATATAGACACAACCAGAACTGCAAGTAAATGCTAATAATGTTGTATGTCTTTGAACAGAGAAAAGGACAAATTTCACCCTCATTGTGGACAACTTCAGTTCTCCCGAATTCATTTAATATTGACTGGAATTTGACCGAAAACTGCAGAGATATGTAATCAATGCTCACACCTCTGGTGAAACATTTACATAGTAAATGTGGAGATATTTTAAAATTATTGGTGAATGTCGGCAAATGGGTTAAATTTGGCCTCCAAACAGACTAATATATTCCTGTGAAAATGTCTTTATTATATTGTATATAAATGTTTGTAAAATGTACCTGATTCTAACTTATTACGGTGCGACAACACCATGTTGAGAGCTATGACATGTTATGTGTTGACTGTGCATGCTGGATTGTATTATACAGAATTATAGATAGTTTGTTTTTGCCCCGATACTGGCATCGTCTAGTCACACGTATGATGCAGATCATAAGTTAATCAAATATTTGTCGTAATTAGCTAGAATTGAAAGTCGGTGCCAAGCCTCATTACCACGTGAGACTGGTTCAATGTTTAACTCTCAGGGTTCTATTCAAATAGTTATGAAAAGAATTTATTTATACCAATGAATGCTATGACTTGATGGGACATGGGTAGCATTTCTGACCAATCTTGTTACCTGCGTTCAAGGACAAACCTAGCTAGGCCAATATCATAAGATTTCTGACAAATAGAATCTGCTAGCATACCAAGATTTATTTATTTTTAACAGAGTATACTAAACCTTCGACAGTTTATTTCAAAACTATTAGCAATAGTAACTTCAGCAATAATTTGTAAGATCACTGAAAAAAAAGCCTATTTAACATCTTAACGATAAATGAGATGTACTAATATCTAATATTAAAATATCACTTAAAAATTCACAATATTGTTTTGACCCATATGGTTATTGCTACTAGTACTTGACATTTGGGATGATGTTTTTGTAAGCGGTTTACTTGACGTGGATCTAGGAAAACTTTGCTACTTGTGTCCCAACAAGTTTTACAAAAATCTCTTATCAACTGTTACCATAGTTGCTACCTGTAGTCACAGATTTAATGGTGTATGCATGCATACAAGTGTTGAATGATATTGTATTGTAAAGCTTTGTGAATCTGAAAATGGTTCTAATGAAGGACAACTCTCATAATATATATAATATTATATCTCATTCTGGTATATTGTGGAGACCTATTTATAATATGTGCTGATTCCTGTATGTCTATCTTATACCATTCCTTTTCTGCCCTGGCTTCGATTCATCAAGGGGTCTGTCTATAATACTTTCCTTATAACAGTAACACCAGAATTGTATAAATATAAATATTGTCATGATGCAATTATTTAACTAAATTGAGAAATGTAATTGTGAAAGCTTTGTGAATAGACCCTTTGGTTGTATGTTTTGGTTGTGTGTGTGTGTGTATGTGTGTGTATGTGTGTGTGTGTGTGTGTGTGTGTGTGTGTGTGTGTGTGTGTTATGCATGTATTGCATCTATTGCATTGCTTTGCTGATCAAATTCAACAGTCAAGTTCTCTCTCATCGTCAGTTTAATACAATTGAAAAAAAGGTCCTCATCATATGACTGATTATCATTTTACGAAAGCCTAAGCTGCCAAATTGTTTAATGACATTGTATACTAGTATTTATTACAGTAAGGGTATTCTGGGTTATATTCTCAAACATAATTCCATACCAACCACACTAATTGCCACCCATTTCATTGTCTATGACCAAACTCTTTGGAACACTTTGTGAGTGCATTCCCACTATGACAGAAAATTCAATTTTATTTGTTGCTTTTTGTATTGTTAATTCATGATACATCAAACTGCACATTATATTTAATGTCTTACTCTTACTCTAAGGTGTGCATGCAGCAAGGATATCCATTACTGTACCTCTATTATACAGTACTTATGTAGATGGTATAATTCTACTTGCGTAAAACCTTGCCAGTTATTTTTTCTTTTATTATTTATTTGCTCCACATAGACATGTCTTTGTCATGGAGAAATGTCTTAATTATTTTTTGTATTGAAATATATTGAAAAATGAAATTTAAAAAATACTCCACCCTCTCAACCCCGAAAAAAATATCGTATGTGACACTGTCTAAAAGATGTCATGAACTAAAAGTATTCCTGTATAGCCATGGTATTTATTGACACTATTTATTTATTTAAGTTAATGCTGTTGTTGTCGTCTTGACTGGAACCTATTTACCTCACTACTAGTTAGCAGTGCGATCTTGGCATATACTGCAACATCTCCCAGCACACACGTGCCAATGATGCCATCAGCCAATACAATTAGTTAAGTAAATCTCACAAACATAAAATATTGAAATGTTTGTCGCAGAACCTTTTAGTGCATGGTTCAATCTATGCCGAGAGATCACTGACCCCATTTCTACGAAGATTTATTTACGACAATCTAAAGATGGTCAACAAGAAATATGCTTCCTACAGTTGCATAAAAAAAAAAATAAAAAATAAAAAAAAAGGAGAAGAAGATTGTATGTTGAAAAGAATAGTGTACGCTGTAGGATCCATGCTCCTTTTTTTACCATCCAAGAGTGTCCAATCTTCCTGGAAGGCCTGTCAATCTAGTGTGTGAACAAATAGGCCCGTTCGTGTTGAACTGTCCACTCCATGTCTTGTGTTGCCCAGTCCAACTGATATTTATGTCTGCACGCGGCTACATCATTGAAGGAAATGTCACACATTGCATATTATCAAGTTGTATTGTACAAAGTCTCTCCGATGCAGTTGTGACCTCCCATACTCTTAGTGTTGACCCAGGGGATGTTTGTAATGTGTAGTGCCCTCTGTACAGAACGTCAGGCTGTAATGACATACTGTTGAGTGAGAGGAGGTACGATCGAGCATATTTGTAGCAAGCTGTGGCCAAGTCCCTTGACAGCACCACGTAAATGTATTGTACCTGTTATTATTCGCTCAGATGGACACTCCTGGGACAATCCAATAACCATGCAAAATCATCAATCAATCTAACAGCATCTTATTACAATAAGAAAACCATTTAACATCAGTGCATTTCAATAAAGGACATTGTTAAATCATTTCCCACCCATAGAAATGCACTTCCGACTGGAATGTATTGAAATACTAGTAACTAAATTTATAGGTCTCCATTTCTATTGCACAGAAAATAAGCTCAACCTCTTGAATTGTTAACACACGATTGCTTTCTATAGTGGGCCAGGATGTTCAAACGAGAGAGAATCTCAGACCAATCAAATTGTAAATCCAACCCGCCAAGATTATTTTCAAAGGTCAACAAAGAAGAGAACAACTGAGACCAAATCTCGTGGGTTGTGATACTGTAGAACTCTATAAATGGAACAGTTGTATGTATAAACTATAGTTTCATATCTTGAAAGTTCTCTTATGAATGAAATACAATGATGTGAAAAATAACCTATCTGTGTGTGTGCTCCCGAAACATTTCTTCCTCCTGCAAACTGACATTGTTGTCGTGAGAGCGGAATAATCTTGGACATTCTAAACATTAGTTTTGTTTTGTTTTGTTTTAATTATGTGTACGGAAAACTCCCCAGAAAAAAAAAGTACTTACTAATTCAACTGAAAAATGTAATGTACTGACCATTCTTCACTTTCATCGCCATAGTTACGTTTATCTCATTAATGATTTGATCCTATTGCGTTATTCCCCTTTGATGTTCTACATACAGTACCCAGTTTGTGTGCGTGCGCGTGCGTATGTTCTGTACACAGGAGAATAAGAATACAACAGTATGAGGATGTCATGTTTGACGATTCTGGTTGCAGTCCCAGCCACTGGCTTATTTATTTAGTTGTCGATGAAATGCAATAATATCTATGCACCAAGCAAGACTTTTTATACTCAAGAGCATATATCTGTTTATATATTTGCTAGCAATCCATACATACATCAGATCAAGTTCGTTTGTCATTCAGTAGGCTTACATTCATATACTACAGTATATATTGGAGACAATCATGACCATTTTCCATCAACATTTACCATGAGCAGGCGGACAATTTCATCGGTGAAAGTCTGGAATGTGACAAATTCCACGAGTGAACATGTTTGTGTATGCATGTGTGACTGTTTTAACTATTGCCGAGTCATTGACAGACTTACGTTACATAGCATTCTCCCTAGTGGCTGAAACTGCAACCAGAAGTGTTAGCGTCTGTATACATGTATAATCCTTGTCGAGCGCCTGTATACATGTATAATCCTTGTCGAGTAGTATGTCCAGATGATCGGCTTACGGCCGCATGAACTCAAAATACTCCCAGTTGGTTCAACCCTCGACATTCTGCTGACAACACGTGTGCATTTTGAGGTGCTAATTTACAGTAACTTCTCAAATCGTTGTCCAATGTTCATGTCCTATACTTCATGATTGGGTTTGCACAACACTTGTCAGCAGCACACAAGATTGGCTTCCATGTGCGCCCTGCAATCTGTGCCTACTCTAGATCTCCTTAAGATATGTTGCTTCCAAGTCATTGTCATGTTAACACGCCTTGCCTTGGCCAGGTTACATCAGTCGTGGTAGATATTCTCTTTGTATTTATTTTTCCTTATCCCACCCTAAAGGGTTATCTCTCCATATGTCATCATGTCACCTGTAGTGGTGACATTGTCATCGTGTCGTCTCTAGAGGTGACATTGTGACGCCACTGTTCCCACCTCGGTATAGGCTGGTCAATGTTTGTTACACTTCGTCATGTTAGCATCAATAGAACATTCCTTAGAGGAACAGTATACATTATTGTATTTCATTTGTTCATAAGAAAAGTCATTTGTTCATTATTCATAATTCATTTCTCGCCATTGTTTTCTACTCCTTGGTCATTCAGGGTTTTGTATCAATAAACGTTTGCAAAATTTGCCATGCTTGTGTTTTGTAATCGTCAAACCGAACGGTTTCCCTGGCAGAGATACACCAAGAAACATAGGCCTACCCTCATGATACACCAATTAATGAAGGCATACTAGCCTCATGATACACCAGGAAATGTAGGCATATCTTCAACAGATCCATCGCATGCGTTGCAACTCGATGACCAGTATGCGAAATATTCACAAACATGCATTTGTATACGTGGTACCACATTGGCAAGATAGCTCGCTCGTGCCGTCGGTCGATGGCGGAAATTGAAGACCTGATGAATGTCTGATGTCCAACGCTTGAAGTGCACTCAGCAAGGCACGGACGAACGCTAGTGTTGTATAACTGCAGCTTGGTGGCGGTCATATCGTCAATGTTCACAGAGCATTGGGTCCCCCCGTTTCTCGCTCAGTTATTCACCGATAAAATGGAAGGAGGTGCACTGTAGTTACTAGTACATGTACTTGGTATAATTGTTACACGCAGTGTATAATTGATATGTGCTAATTAGAGAATACTCAACTCGATATTCAAACTAGTCACTCGTTTAATAATTTAAAAAAATGTTTTTTACGGAAGCGCGCTGAGTATTTTATTTATTACACTACGAAACGTGACATTAAAATAACAACATTACAGCATGTTTTCCATTTATTAAAACTGACAGTAGGCTATCTTTAGGATATGCTCATGAATACAACATTCCTCGTACTGTATACTACTATATATAGCTCGCAGAACCCTGTGTAGTTATATCAAAGCGGCATAAAACATACTAGTATTTCAAGCGTACCGGTATTTGCAAATAAATATTCCATTGGATCCAAAATAAATACGACTTAAAAATAATCTTAGAATGGTGAATTGAAACTTATTTTAATAAGAATAAATGGCGCTAGAGTTTCTAAAGACATTGAAAACTTGATCATGTAACTTGACGTGGGATCTTGACATCTTGGTACTATCGACGTCATCTGTTATTTGTTCTCCTGACGACACCTGTGAAGTTATCTTATTGTGACCACGTAACCATTCACAAACGGTAAATGTAGTACCACCACATAGAGAGATTATTACCCGAGTGTCTTTAGACATCGTCAATATCCTGCATTTGGGATAAGCATTGCTTTATGCGAGCCTTTGGCGATCATAACATTTAATACATAGTGCTTATCCCAAAACTGGGATATGGACGATATCTAAAGACATGAGGGTAATAATCTCTTTATCATGCAATGTCAATCTTAATTTACTATCATGAAATTAATTTTTTAGTGGGGACCGAATCATGAACCGTCTCCGTTAAAGCGTTCGCATGGAGACTGGCATCCTCGCACCCCAGGGGTACTTATTCCGTATTCACTACATTTTTTTGTGTGTGTAACACAATGTAGTGAATACGGAATACGTACCCCTGTGGTGCGAGGATGGGAGACTGGGAGGTCGGGGGTTTCATGATTTCAGTGACACCAAAATACGTTAAAATAGATGGTACTTGTTATTCCCTTGCTGCGCTCGGCAGTAAAATGGATAAACGCAAGGTCTGGTCGATATATTGTGTCTGAGAAGGGAAACGGATATTTAAGTGTGCAAGCATTATATCAACGAGGGAAACAGAGCTTAGTATGTCTATACCAATTAATGCACCTGTCACGATACCTTAAAAATAATACTAGTATATATGTAGTTAATAATACATTTTAATTGGCAACTGTTTTACTTAGGGGATATAAAGTCTACTGTTTGGAATTTAGAGGTATCAATCGTTAATTGATACATTCAATTCAAAATTTGGAAATTATCAATCCACGATTGATACCTAGCAGTATAGTGACTTTATCCACATTCTAACATTGTTACATTAGGCCTACTACAAAAACTATCAAATTCCACCGAAATATATTTTGAATCAGAGGATGTACAATCGCAAATTGATGGTGCCTGAATTTGTGCACGTGACGTCTTTTGGCCAATAAAAGTTCGGTATTCATACTGTAATTCATGTTAGAATTTTGAATATTAGATTTATAGTAACTGCCAGTAAATAAAACCCGCATCTGCTATCTATTCCATACAGCAGTATAAGAATTAGATCGATAATCCAGAAAAACTGACTTTATTTATTATAGTTTATGTTTGCCACCACAATACCTTTTTTTTTTAGGCACCCCCCCGGAATAACGTCTATTTGTTCAATACATCTCGCCATTATTTGGAACGTTTGACAATAGGGTCTATATCCTCCCAGACAAGTAATGAATAATAATAATAAATTATATTTCCATTATTGATACTAGTACATCATATAGAAATACATAACATACGTATACATAAGTTAATTCCTTGCATGAGTACATCGTATGACTAGTCATAATGTCATGCAATACGGAGCAGATGCCACAGGCATGTGATATATAGACTATTTTATACACACGCGTACTGTATAGACATAATAATAGTACTCCAACAGTAATAATATATGATATTTCTTGATGTGTCATCTAAATTATTTTTGCTACCATGTGCATTTACTAACCAACATAATTTTAAAATAGGTCGGCTTCGTCATCAGAAATGGTGTCAGCCTGCACTAATAGCTTCCTGGAGTAAATTAGGTCACGTTAGTGCTCGAAACTGGGTCACAAAGTCCTCGGTAGTAAGATAATGACACGAAATCCCATTAACTCCATTCTACAGCCGCGTATTATCAGACATTTGTTTGAATTAGGTTAGCCACTACACTGGACTCCTGACCAAATACTGGCAAATGCATTCAACCTGCGTTCTGCAAACAAAGCTGACCTCCAGATTAAACTAGGTCAGAATAACATGGCGGCTTTCGCCGGCCCACTCGCCGAGTTCCCAGATAGCATGTTCCTTCGATCAATAGTTGAGGATTTCGTGTATTCTATCCCGGTCGATGTCGGCTGGTGGAAACGAGATAAATTAATTCCTTACACAAATTTTCTGCATAATAATGTTAATGTAATGAATACCACGGCCGTTATACCTTTAAATATTTTCATAAATTACATGTAGCTATATAGGCCTAGCTCGAGATTCCTCTAGCCTTCCCTGTAGACCATAAGATATTTTTTTATCAAGTAAAAAAATATCTTATGGTCTACAGGGAAGGCTAGAGGAATCTCGAGCTACTATAGGCCTTGTCAAATTATGAAT
>JAULBO010014352.1:0-12347 GCA_032355325.1 Clypeosectus delectus | reverse complement strand
ACACACACACACACACACACACACACACACACACACACACACACACACACACACACACACACACACACACACAGACCAACACACACAAAACCAAACACACACTGTCACCCATAACCAACTGGTTATGAACAACAAAGACATTTGCAAGCGTCAATGTTCAGCCTTTACTGTATGTTAATCGGACAATCACATACTATATGAACCCGGTCGTATTTTGTACGGCAACGTCCAGATAAGGCAGTACCTATTTAACCTTTAACAGAGGTAATCACACACATACCCGGTATATAATCTATGATGGGACATTGGCCATCGATTTCTCTGTCCACGATTGACCATAGCTAATGAGGCAAGTGGCCCCATTACATGTACGTCAAGGCGCTAACTTTCAAAAGGGGTATTAATGGTGATTTACTACTATGGCGGGGGCATGGTTCACATAAACGATCGTGAACTTATTATTGACAATAAACAACAATATAAGTAGAAACAGTCCGCTGTTTGTCCAGCTACTGATTCTGAGGATCATGCTGGTTAGTTGGCACTTGCACAGCCAGGAATACATTTAATAATATGAGGTTGCCGTGTTATGACACAACCGTCTTCATGTCCTACTGGAACTGTACAGTCGATTATAATAATTCAGTTCAACAAATTCGATGAAACATAATTTTATAATCATTTTAATAATTAATAGCTACGATCAAGGTATACGACTAAACTATCTGACAACGGCATGTAATATGGATCCTCCTACAGTGTATTTGTTTTGAAGCTAACTTTATATATAAGAAATTACACGAATTATCTTATTTACTGTTATATACATATATCTTATTAATGGATAGTGTTTAATACTGTGCGTTCATTATGTATGCATTACTTGTCCAAACGCCAACGAATGAAACCTAATACAAACTGAATTTCTCATTCGAACAGATATCCAAAGCATCTATACTCTCAGTCATTTTGGTAACAGGAATAGCAGATGTACATTTAACTTGTCTCAGTCATTTTGGTAACAGGAATAGCAGATGTACATTTAACTTGTCTCAGTCATGTTGGTAACAGGAATAGCACATGTACATTTAACTTGTCTCAGTCGCCTCAACCACAGCTACGTATTACATACAGGGGTATAGTTAGCTACGCCAATGACATAAGTACACGGTGTCCGATAAAGCGCCCGTAAAACGTAGTCCAACAATGGAAGTACAAAACCTGCGGATGAAGAAAGAGAAACTGAACATTGATAAAACGTGTCAACGAACAATACCATCGCGGGTCGAACCAGGCAAAAACAGTAATCTTCATCCGTCGCGTATCTATTACGTAAAATCGATAGTTACTTTACAAGTTTTCTGTTTTCTTTGGGTGAAATTGAGCACCCCCCCCGCAAGGCATGTTTTGGGAAGCGGCGAAATTACACAGCCAGATGTCGATTCTGTTCCGACCAGTGACGAATTCCACTCGGATGAATACTATAGTAGTATCTCGTTTCGACCAGTATATTCATTAACTGAAAGGTCAACTAAACGTGAAAGTACGGAACATTTATAATTATAAAAGATCTGTGAGTGATTGAATGTGCGCTTCAAAGGGATTATTCTCGAAAGAATGTTTGTAAGTGGTATTTCAAAACTTCTTTACTGATATTCTTTTTTAGGTTTATGTCAAATCATGCACGTATTTAAGACAGGTATAGGACAATTCGTTAGTTAAAACAATGGCCGCCTTTACTCATGTCGGCCTCGCGTGGAACCACCGGGACAGGACTCGACCTTCTCGACACATTAGGAGACAGCGAGCTCCTAAATGCAAACCGTTTGCCTAGACATGCAAACATATAGGTTATTGAAATAGTTTAGCCAGCATCGGATTTATTTGCAATATCTCTAGAATTGCAAGTTTTGGTGAAATTACTTTAAGAATTTTCTTAGCTAAGAAAGTTTCAAGAATACGGGTCCGACCATTACATACAGCTCTCATATCCGATAAGAGACCGTAACGTTTAATATTTCTCTCTCTCTCTTGTATATTATATTTCTCTCTGATTGTTGGGAGAGTGGGCGATAGAGAATATATTATACGAGAGCTTCACGAAAATGGTGCCTTTGTGTGTTATTCTCCTCATTGGTTATTCAGGTGTTACAACGCTGAGATCTGGAAGTAATGTTTGGACTATATACTGTATAAGTAGACTTTGTCTTATAGGCTAAGGTTCCCAGCTGTCGATGGAGATGCAAGGCTTCTCTCAATGGTATTTTATACAATAGACCTATACTTGTATATTATGTTAACTGTAATTAATAATAATAATAAAAACTGTACATTTATTTAGCACCAATTCCAAACCACTCAGGCTCTGTGTAAACGGTTTCCTTCTCAACTCCCTGGGGAGTATACAACCCTATCTGCCGTGTTGCAGGCGCTAGCAGGTTAACATTAATATCACAATCTCTTCCGACCGGGTACCATTTTTCTGCTGGGTGAACAAATGCACCATCGAACTAAGTCACTTGACTAAGGTGACACCACCCAATTTTCAACTTACGTTTCAGTATAGTCTGCAACTAGTCTGCTATAAGCTTAGAATCATCTGCCTTCTCTCTGCAAACAGACGCCGATTTTCACCACAATTTTGTATAATTTCTCTATCAGTTGTTCATAAAATTTCTAGGAGAAGCATCGGATTTTGGATACTATAGTATTATATATAGAAACATTCATAGAACTGTGATTTGTCTGATTAGCCATGATGGGATTTATGTAAAATATATGTGGTATTAGAGTAAGCAGATGTACTAGACGAATACGAAACTCTGGCTATGTTCTTGATAATGGCTAGAAAGCAACAGCGACAGAGAAGAGCAAAAAGGAGGGACAGGTGCTTTGAGAAGCCATGGATTTCCAGGCGGCCAGACTTTAGGATTTACCACACACTGATGGAGGAGTTGAGGCTGGAGTGTCCAGAAGACTTTCTTGGCTTTTTTTTTTGGATGGGACCAGCCATGTTCCATGAGGCTTTGGTCATGGTGGGAGCCAGGAACAGCATGACTGACACCGATGAAGCTTGTATAAAGAACGACGGAAAAGCATTTTACATTACGAATAAAACATATCTGGGAATGTCTGGAAAATATCATATACCGGAATAGTAACCACCTTGATACATTAAATGTGAAGATTTGATTGTACTGTAAACTATAGTATACTTTAACCGCAGAACTCGCACCTATCAGCATTGGAGCATGGGGGTATTGTTCAGGAGTGACCGCTCTATTCTTGGCTTATAAGTTACCTGTACATGTATATCATTTAATAAATCTAAGTAAAATATATAACGCTGGCAGTTTCCTGCGGTTGTTGCTATCAATGAAATCACGGCCCCAGACAAGCGATGAAGTGCGCCTATCTGAGTTACGGGGACTTTGGAACACTTCCAGAATGGAGGATATCGTGGCACTCACGCGCACCAAGTGACGTACATCGCCAGATTAGCTTCTGTGTTTATTATAGCAGCTTCAGGTGCCTTGCATGCGTTACATACTTAATACTTCATGGGAAGTTCAGCTGACAGACTTCATCAAGGCTAGTTAAAAAAAGAAACCTCTAATATACAGCCTTTTTTTGACCGATCATTGACAGGTGTTCTACCATGATTTATACATCACTATCTCTCTCTCTCTCGCTCTCTCACTATCTTTTTGTTTCTCTCTCTCTCAAAATATCTACCTTCCCCTCTCTCTCTCTCTCTCTCTCTCTCACACACACACACACACACACACACACACACACACCCTCTCTTTTTGTTTCTCTCTCTCTCACTCCCTCTCTCCCTCTCTCTTCCTCCCTCCCCTCTCTCATTTTGTTTTCTCACTCTCTCCTCTCTAATTTCTCTCTCTCTCTCTCTCTATATATATATATCTATCTCTCTCTCTCAGAAAATCAAGGCCTTCCATTACACAAGATGTCTGAATGCGGATACTGGAAATCAGGCAATCTGTGTAATGTGCTCAGTAACCACATCATGGGTGGTCAATTGAAATACATTCATGTATGGACAGTAATGATTATCTCATTAGCTCATAATTATATATTAATTATATAGGTTTCTTTCTCTCACCGAAGAGCCAGGGTATTAATGTGATTGTATCTATAGTTGGGCAGTTTGTATAAGATGCTCAGAGGCAGTGACAGTTTGCATGGTATCCCTTGATGTACAGGTGTTTTCATAGTATGTTTCCCACAATATGTAGAATAGCTCAATTAATGGTTAGCAGAGGTTTTCCTATCAGTATTACTAGTATGTATAGTTAGCCTATGATCATGCAATGTTGTCTATAAAACAGGGGCCAGTTCCCGTCGGAAGACGGAAGCTGACACACATGCAGTCTGTCGAAATCGGCCACGGGGGAAGGCGACCGGAAAAACACTTAACCCAACAACAACAACAACAACAACAAAAACAACAACCCCTCATGATTCCTCCTGGTGCAATCTTTACTAATTGTGTGAAAGCTGGGATTCTAAAAGGGAGATTTTCTGTTTGACTTAATATGTCTTCAGCGTTTATTAACGGACACAGATGTAGACGTACAACACTGAGCCAATTCCGTTGCGACAAGCTGTCAGTAAAGAATCGAGCCGTGGTGGACACGGATATGTAATGTGCAACTGTGTCGATCTACATGTAATCGCTGCCAGTGCTTTAAGAACAACATTAAATCTTCGAGCCGCTGCCACAGTAGTCTGATGTGTGAAAACAGCTACAGGTGATGACGGCGACCTGCCAAAACGGCGACAAAGAATTTAGTTAAGTGACGAATAAATTGGCTGATATGGCAACAAGTCATTGGGAAAAAAGCGACCCTAATTGGCTACAAAGGCGAATCCAATTGGCTAACGCGACGGCAGCTGATTTTACCTAAATGCTATGTAAATACTTTTAATTGCTGTACATGTGTGTACTTCTAAAGTGAAAAAGAAAGAATAAATCAACACCACTGTAAAATGTAAACATGTAAAAGTATTGGCAAGATAGTTACTCGAGCACAGGGACATGCACAGTGGCACACCGTCGCAGAAGTTGGCTGCCACATACACATAATATATATCTACCACCCATATCTCTCATTTGTAAACGATATGTTATTCATTTATTCCCAAAATCGAATAAATATTACGAGACAAAGTTGTCTTCAACCCATTAAAAAGTAGTTCTATCGTTATCGCAGTACTGGTGTGTTTGTGTGTGTGTGTGTGCGCGCGCGCGCGTGTGTGTGCGTGCGTGCGTTTGTATGTGCGTATATGTATGTTTTCAATGGGATATTATTTTTAGCAGCGCGTATTGTACATGTATCTACATTGAAATATATGTTACTGGTAACATCTAAAGGTTAAGGACCGCCTTGCCTGTCATATTTCTGACATTGCAAATGTTCAAGGTTACCTTTCCATGCGTACTGTGAATTGGCACACTTATCCAAACCGTAAGCAGCACTTAGTTCACACGAACCGTATTCATTACCGAATCCCCTTTTAAAAGAAAATATTACCCGGGATATATTTCCCACAATATACTAGTATATATACGTTTCTTAAATGGCACGCTGAATATATACAGTATCTATGCGGTGGGTTTTACGGAGCTATAGCAAATGGCAAGTATGTAGGGGTACGCCATGATCCTATACGAGAGCGAAATACATGGAACACTGTATTATAGCATTGCTTTTAAGGTGACACGCCGCGCCAGCTTCATTGCTATACTGTATTATTTCTATTCTATTGTCGGACCAGATGGTAGTAGTATGTACATGTAGTCTATTGGCTAGTATTGCAACCCCGAGAGAGAGTTACAAGAATTTATGGAAATGTCAACGTGTACTATAGGTTTCAGGACGCAGGAATGAAATTGAAATATATCGGTGTTTGTTTTCATACTGCACCTGTGTACGAGCTGGCATATCTTTGTACCATCAGCTAGCAACACCGCCTCCGTGGCGTAGTGATTAGAGCGTCGGCATGGAGAGCGGAAGGTCGTGGGTTCAAATCCTCGGCAGCGTCATACCAAAATACGTTAAAAGATGGTACTTGGTATTCCCCTACTTGGCGCTCAGTTTGGCGCTCAGGACTGGTCGATACGGATTCAGTATTATGTGTCTGGGTGGAGTATTCATGTTCAGTATGTATAGTCAACTAGCACTATAAAGGCTGGTGAAATACTAGCACAAGCAATCATATGCACATAAATGCATACACGACATACAAGTCGTGATATGACCACATCCTTGAAAGCGGCCTTAAACACCAATTAACAACAACAGCAACATTATTTGCCCTCAGTATGTAAATAGCTTCATGCACAAGCTGGTAGGTAATGTTCTGTTATAAATACGTTCATACAATTTGGTTCTCCTATTATTCGGGACTCCCAATTTATTAACTCTAACCTTTTAAAGCATTACTTGGCGGGTGGTAACGCTGTCGTAAAAAACGCTGGACCGCGGAACCAACGGGTCTGGGTTAAAATTCCGACCCAGTATCAATGTTTGTGGAAGATACATTTCCTACGCGATCTAGATAGCAATCGCTGGATGTAATGCGGTTGTTTCCCTTGGCGAAGCAGAGGCAGTCGGTGCTCGCAGGTTTACTGCATAATTCAGTGCTGCGGATGTTGTAGGTTTCCTGCTGCCCCAAACTGACGAGTCGTGATATAAGTGCAAAACTCGTAAAACCCGATCTAAATAATTATAATACATTTTTTTTTTTTTAATTGTTAAAGGCATAATATCACGGCTGTGTTTTACATATTTCATGGTCTAACGTATGTTTACCTGAACATATATACAATTGATGTGTGTACACAAGTATATGGGGTAACCAGCTACATTTTCCACATCTCCCACTGGTTTCTAATATGTTCATAGTTTAAATGAATTATAGCTACGTAGCTATACTTATCTTGTCTTTGGAACATCCTGATTCGGTATACTGATGGGTTTCAATGATTAGAGTTACCCCATTAGAACATTAGACGATAGAACATTGATATGTTATACGTAATTACAACGATTATTCGGGCTTTATCAGAAATTAACTGAAATGGAATCTTACCTATCCTACAGCCGTGGGACGATATTAATTTGGAGGTAAAAAAGTGATTACATGTATCTGTATGCTATGTGCATGTACTTTGCATTTTAAACTCCAATTCGCTCCATAACGACAACTTAATCTCTGATTTAAGAGCATTAACATGTATTAAATTATAATCTGTTATATCTTTTTGTTGTCAACTACCCTAGAACTGAACGTTCGCACACGAGCAGCTTCATACACATGTAACCTTATTCAGTAAACTAAGCGATTTGAGCCACTTTATGTGCCCAATATACAGTATACGGTATCCTGCCATGCGCTACTAAAAGCACAGAGTGAAGTATACCTGAGATTATACAAACCATCTGCTAGTGGCATTACGCTCAGGGAACCGTTACTGCAGTCCGGAGAAAAAATGTTGGGAACCTGCCATGTCAAGCCAGTAACACACACATCTGTGCATACCCACAGTAGACAGACCTGTTAGAACCAATTAAACACTAACGGTAATTAATTCATCCAGATTGTCAGCCGATATATCTTACACCACAGCCAACACTTTCACGATACCCATCTCTTGACCACCCTTTGACCTTTCCCTCGGTCTGGGAATGCACCGACTTCAGCCAATCAGTACGCGGCTTACATCGCGACGAGCTAGGTCGTGGTATATAGGTGTTATATTGTGGCACTAGTGTCCCAGAACAGCTCTGGCCGTGAGTATAAGATCCCTTTGTGCTGTGAAATGATGGATACCCTTTCCTGCCACAAGACCGCACCCACTATATACACCTCCCTTCACCACCTGTCGAGACCCACCCGCTAACTACATTCTTTTTCATTCAAATTAATGGTTACAATATCTCTTTCTGGAATGACCGTGTGTATCCTATCTCTCATTGGAACTATACTGTGTCGGCATCTTGCATATACATGTGCGTGCGTGTGTAGTTTTTTAAAAATGTTATTCTACTATTTTCATGAATATTTCATGCAATTGTGTGAGGTTTATTGTTTAATATACTAGTACTAGTATCATTCAATTGCTATACATGATAACTATGGAATACTAGTATACAATTCAAATGCAGGATATACATTTACAATGGCAAAGGTTTGTCAAAACAATATTGCAGTCATTCCGATTTATGTGCTATAGATCCTATTTAAAGGTACACTGTACACGTTTAGAAAATGCAACTGAACTGTAAATTGTGAACGCTTATTTTGGTCAAATTGTCAATTCTTCTTGATGTTTTATATTTGTTTATCAAAGTAAGCACATTATTTTCTCCGATAGTAACGCAAGTTGTGTATTACGAAAAGCCGCCTTTGCAATTCGTTTAATGAATAGCATAATAATAACAATAATAATAATGTGCATAGCACGTAGAACTCTTGTGTATACCAATGGAGTGGATTGCAATGGCAGACGATTAAGGTGTGTCCATACTGACTGTGTACCGGCAGAACCCATTCCCAGTATTGCCATGGAAACCCATAGCGCACCGCTGCCGAAGTACTGTACCTGGGCCCTTTTCCACGTGACACACTTCCAGGAACCGTGTACCATTACCACCGCCAGGCCAGTACGACGGATAGGAATAATCCCCCCATCTCTCTCCCTCCCTCCCTCTCTTCATACCGGCATAGGCACACAAGACTCGTCTCCAACTCGCCGCGCATCTGCCGGGTAGTGTTTCTCTAGACCATATATGTGTGGTGAACGTAGCCGGATGTCTTTCTATGCCTAATTCTGATGTCCGCGCATCGATGATGAGTTTGACAGATGCGCGTATATCGATTGTTCCTGTACATGTTTGCGCACACTGCCCAGAATATTTACCTGGAATATTTGTGCATTAAAGTTTCTGTGTGCTTTATAAAGTATTTCTTTTATTCCGTTAATTTTTAATACGCTTTAGATAATAAACAAACCATTACATTTTTTTATTGCTGTGATAGATACAACTAGATTCTAGTGTATTTTCAAGGACGAATTGACAGATTATAAAAAAAATACTTAACACATTGTAATAAGATAAAAGAATAATGTTAAGCATCAAATATGTGGGAAATAATGAAGTGTGAGCTTGTATGCATGAGGAGATTTCAAGAAGACAATTCTAAAGAGTATTAAAAGTATATTGTATGAATAGGATAAAAGTATATGTTATGAATAAGATAGGAGTTGAAAACGGGTAGTAGTAACACGGCCACAGCGGGTATACACGCCAGTGTTCAGAACTACTGTAATATATTGCTCCCCGTCGTTCTACGCTGGACTGTACGTGGAGAATGATATACTAGCAGCCATCACAGGACTGACTTGCCGGGGAAGCTCGAGCTGAGCAACGCGGATCTTATGCATGTAGTACCACATGTGTGCGCGCGTGGCTGTCTGTGCGTTTATGTGTGTCTGTGTTATTCCCTCTTTCTCTCTTCTCCCTCTCTCCCTCCCCCATATATATCCCTCACTCCCTTTCTCTCACACCTCCCCCACCCCCTTTCTCCCACCCCACCCCACCCTTCCTCCCCTCTCTCCCCATCTCATCGTGTGTGGATAGGCTTACTTTCCATTAAATAGACAATAATGAAATACATCTAATGAATGGTATTATTTTTGCATGCTTCTTTTAACTACTGATATACTTTAGCACCAAGACAAGTCAAACTTTAAAATAAATATTACGAAAGTAATCTATAAATATTGCATTAAAGTATGGTTGTTTCTGAAACGTCGGTGAATTTTCTGATGAACAATGTTGCTATGGGCCTTATAGTGCAACTAAAAAGTAGATTATTTTCCGGCCATGACTTTGGGCAATGGAAGGAAACAATATAAACACCAATCATGCAATTACATTGCACATATCGAAGTACATATTGGCATTGGCTGTCCTGTAATTAGTGCTACATAAGCCCTAGCACCTGATACACTAGTCATTACTGTTGTTTGACATTAGTCTCCCATGATTTCAGAGTGAGCAACGTTGCTCATCCCATTTCGAGCTGGTTTAGACCACTTCCCCTATCAAAATGGCCTCCTACGATCCGAATGACCCGGATATGTTGTATCTGGCCGTGGACCGGAAGAAGCTCATGAAGGAGCAGACCGGCACCTTCGACGCCAAGAAGGCATGCTGGGTACCGGATGTCGAAGAGGGATTTCGGCATGGCGAAATCCAGGAGACGACTGGGGAAATGATCACGGTCAAAATACTAGAGACGAATGAGGTTGGTCGGTTTTAGAAGTTCAGCCACTACTATAGATCTACTAACATGTATCGAAAAGAAAAATTGAAAAAGGCGTTTTACTAAATACATGAATGCGTCGTATTTTGGAATACATCGATTGAGAAACCCACGCGATAAATAATTATAAGATAACGATATTATATTGTTTAATATTGTGTACTGTTATTGAAGCCATATGGGGGAAACTAGTATTTTATCCCGACTTACCCATATGATTTGTTTCGCAATTGGTACACGGACTGTTAACAACTTAACAGACTAGTACGTCAAGATTGGGTATCACAGTATCCAGATTTAATTTAACATTGAAATAAGATTGTATTTTAAGATATTGGAAATCAAGGTGTCCAGAACTAGACCTCCCGATCTAATCGGTTTCCACGAATTTGCTTACAGACCAAGACTATAAAGAAGGACGATGCGCAGGCGATGAATCCTCCCAAGTTCGAGAAGCTAGAGGACATCGCCAACTTGACATACCTGAATGAAGGCAGTGTTCTGTACAACCTGAAGACGAGATACGTAGCAGGTCTCATATATGTAAGTGTTCGCAACCTCCATCTTAACACCAGCATATTACAATGAGACAGATTTCCATTAAGTTAAATACGAGCAGTTCTTTACATGTGTGTCAATTAGGAGATCTGGTTGCAATTGTTAATTGTCCCCGATGTTATCAAGATTTGATAGGTGGGAATTTAATTTGAAACGGATAATTGTCGGTTATATTATTTGAACAATACATACTCGAATTAATGTAACATTTTATTAGTTTGATAATGTTGAATTATCCGTAATCAGAACTTCTGTTAATTCGAAAACTGGTTGATTAATGACTGTACAGGTTTAGTATAGTCACTTCCCTTAATTATTTATAACATCTAGCCTAAAACATCCAATCTATTTGTATCGCGTTGAGCACGCTCCCAACACCTGGATTTGGTACATTATAAATATTCACTATTACCAGTATTATTATTATATAATTTCCATATATTTTCCAGACATATTCGGGTCTATTTTGCATCGCAATCAATCCGTATAGGCGCCTTCCCATCTACGTCCAGTCTCTAGTGGACAAGTACCGAGGCAAGAGGAAGACTGAAATGCCCCCTCACTTGTTCTCCATCGCCGACAACGCCTACCAGTTCATGGTGCAAGGTATGCATGTATGATATATCGTACATGAACTCGATGTACAATAAGAAATGACTGCAGGATGCGTCGTATAATGTACATGTAAGAAGACAACCAAGCTAATATTTCGAACAGAGTCTATAGATTACATAGGGCACTTAATATACACGGATATTCTCTATTTTCAGATCGCGAGAATCAATCCATGTTGATCACGTGAGTAAACATAAAGAAACTACGTTGCATGTTTACTACATACTAGTATTATAGATTAAACAGTTTTTATCAGTTTTATGCTGAATAGAAACGGCAACATACGAAGCGATGACCGTTGCATTAATTTAATATTCCAGCAACGACTGGTGCTAACGAATTAATGATGATACTTGTATGGTGATAGCTTAGCATTTCATGATCGGGACCTCTGGCTTACCATACTCGCATCTTGATACGCAGTAATACTAGTAAGTACATTCCAAAGGACTGTGTTTTCCGTCGGTCAACAGTGGCGAGTCTGGAGCCGGTAAAACTGAGAACACCAAGAAGGTCATCGCCTACTTCGCTCTGGTAGCAGCTGCTTCACCTGGCGATAAGAAAGAAGAAGAGGCACACGAGAAGAAGGTAGGACTACATCAATGGTCAACTTCTAACAGTAATAATCACTATTAACTAAATGCCTGCTCTAAACGTAGTTTATTTAATTGCAATGATCATGCCGTTGACGTTTGCGACAGATCGTCGAACAAATATTTGTAGTATTTGTCAACGTTGTAATACTGTAAAACGGGTATATTTCGCGTGTCGGAAATTTCACGATTTTGCCAAATTTAAGAGAAAAAGTTGATTCA